>CAUYTI010118624.1:0-19408 GCA_963575145.1 Galago senegalensis | reverse complement strand
AGGAGTTGGAGGTTCCTGTGAGCTGTGATGCCACAGCACTCTACCCAGGGGGACAGCTTGAGGCTCTGTCTCAAAAAAATAAAATAAAATAAAAATAAAATATTTAGAAGACTCAAAATATTTATTAAATGTTTGAAATTGTAAAGACAAAACACATCATTAAATAACAGAGGATACTGTAAGACCCAAGGGAAGACAAGAACCTTCAGCTTGTAGACATGCTGCAGCCAGCTCTAGCTAGGTTTCAGACTAATTTCACTTGCTCACCATCTGCTTACTGTCACATAGCTGCAATGTGACATCCCTTGTGTGATGCTTGGACGTTACTGTGTAATCTCTGGACAGTATATCAAGAAACTATGGTGAGGGTAGTAAGACACTGTATCCATAACTTAGAATCTAGGTAATGTGACTTGCTAATGACAATATTTGCTATTTATGCATAAATATGCTGAAGTATCAGGGTGATGGTGTTGGAGTATGAAATGTTTGGTAAAACCTATTGTGGATTTCCCTTATTAAGTCAGAACCTCACCTGGGACAAGTAGAAAACCGTCACTTCCAAACTGAGCACAGTCCCCTTGAGGAACTGAGGAAACTATGAAAGCCTATTTCACTGAATGTTACCCAACTTTATATCTCCTGGTGAGATTTGCTCAGAATTTATTCATTGTACAATAGTAAATTGTAACCTCTCCAAGTTGTGAATGTCATAATGTTCCATTTCCATCAAGCCTCCATTCCAGCACTCTGTAAGACTCTTTCAAAACATCACAGAAACTGGCCCACGTTGACAATTTAACACATGGCTTAGCAACTTCCTCAACAGGTACCACTTGCTCCCTCATCTGTGGGTCCCATTACATGGAGCACTCCCTTTTTGTTTTACTGGCTGTCATCTGTTGACATCATTTATTTTGCTACCTTATGGATTAGAGTACAGCCCATTACTTAATTTTAAAACTTTTACATAGGTCTCTTTTTATCAGTTTCTACATTTCAATAAATGTAACACTTAACTCCATTTAAATGAACTATATGTTTTCTTTTGGAAATGTGAATGCCAGATATAAAGAGAGGCAGTCATCTTCTGTAGGAGCTGAAGGTGATCAGCAGAAACCACAAATTCTAGTCATGGTATTCATCACTCCCATTCTGCTGCTGTAGCTGTGTGCCAGTCATAGCCTTTGAATGTGGTCTTCTGATGCTTACTCCATTTGTCACCATCGTGCCTCCTCAGCTAATCTGTGAAATAAAAGCAGAATCCTAAGCCCCCCTCAAAGGAGTAAATAGATACCCTTTAGCTGGAAAGACCCCAGAAAAGTTTAAAAATGGTTTCCCAGGCACTGCAAGATGGAAGATGGTCATGTCTCAGTATACCCCTCCTTTTTGACCTTTTAACAGAATTCTTACTTAAGAGTTAAGAGACATAAGTGGAAACAAGCCCTGAAAACAAGAAACAGATGACTCATTTCTCCACTGATTTCAGTCAATTCCCTGATGTTGTATCTGGACCCCCCTCTGCTTTGCAGGCTTGAATGAGCCCCTGACCAGTGTCATAGTTGATTCCTTCCTAAAAACTGACCAGTTCACGGAACCTGCGCCCTTAGTGCATTTTTGTTCTCTGCTTTAGCTTTTGATGAAGGCATTGATTTTCTACTTCATATTTTACCTTTTAAGCCTAAGTCAGCTCTCCTACCAGACTGAGCTGTAAGTTTCTTAAATCCAAGTGCTTTTTTCACTCATCCTTATAACCCTAGAAAAAAATACACAATAATGTAAAAAATGTAAAATATACATGCCTCTGATAAAAGTGACTAATTTTGTATTTAAATTTTTTTCCTAAAAAAGAAATTTTTTTTTTCCTAAATAGATTATTTTTGTATTGAATCACAGGGAGAAGATTGTCTGAGGTTTTATTTTACCGACGCCAGGCTGTATATTATGTATGTTTGCACATGTGTGCACAGACATGCATACACATCATTGCAGAATAAATGAATGATTGATTTTACCTTTAAGTAATACATGTGTAAAGCTAGTCAACTATGTTCCAGATTTTGAAAACTATGAAGTAATAGGAAGAAGTTAAAGACTAGCTTGTATTTCCAGTTGTTAATTTGCTTTGGCTTTCAGGAGAAAGGAGAAAACCTCAAGTTCATGTCTCCATTAATCAATTTTCAGGCTAGCTTCATTGTGTGTTGCAGTCACTTAATTTCATTACATAGCAAGGTAGCAATTTCAAGAGTGTTCAGCACTGTCAGTCAGCTGTGAAAGATGGACAGCATGTCATTTTTAAGGCATCTCTTTCCAGTGTAGTTTCAGTTTATTAAAGCCTTTTCTTCACTCATGCAATTGCAACAGATTTTCACACTTTTTAACTACCAGAATTGGCTGTGGAGTTTTTTTAAAAAAATTAAATCGAGCTAGATGAAAATGAAAGCTAGCATATTTGATGCTATTGTAAGCCCTTAAATTGAATATGTAATATGAACGTCATTAAATTAGAGCATGATTTTTCAGAGTTAAGAGAAAGTCCTGGTATAGAAAAGGAGTGAAGAAATCGTTAGATTAAGTCATGAAAGAGGGAAATAATATTAATAGGATTGATTTGGGTTTTAGTCAATAAAGTAGCTAAAAAGAAGATAGAATCGAGACTTTAGAGGACAATGAAAGAAGAAAATAAAGCAGTGAATAATGGTGTACATAAAGACTCGAAAAATATCAAAGGTTTAGAGCTGAGAGATTAGTCTTATATTTCTGCTCTTTAAAAGAAATATTGGAATTGTCGTTCCCCTAAGTCACCTAGAAACTTAATTCTATTACCAAAGAAATGAATGGTATACTCTAGCCTCCTATGTGCAATAATACACCTAAGATTGCTTTTAAAAGGTCTTTTTCATCAGATATAAGCCCTGTGAAGTCTCTATTACACAAAAGTATAAGAAAAACAGAAGGCAAAGCAACTCTACAAATCAAAGATTTTAATTGAGGGTTTCTGTTCCAAAGATTAAAAAATAATTTTTTTTGTTGTTTTGTAATAACTTATTTATCCTATAATACTCTTGTCATATTTAAATTCAAGCTACATAAATAATTTTTAAGGACTATTCATGAGATTGGGCAGCAATTTCCTTTATTATTCACCTTGGAGTACCTGTTGAACTCTTTCCATGGAGAAAATGATGACTTAGACAGGTCACCTTACCAAATTGAATAGATGGATGAAAATAATTGACTGATAAACACTTTACTGGCTAATCTAGCAAAATGGATGTAATGTTTCTATAGGGATTAAGGGATATCATGTAATTCCATTGCTTTTGTTTCTGGAAGTCAAAGTTTTCAAATATTTAAAATAAGAAGTCAAAGTTGGCATTGAAAAAAATATTGAAAGGCCCTGAAGCATGTCCCTTATTACTCTCCTGTGAGGCCCTCAAAGAAGATTTATTTCTTGGGATCTAATATACTCAATTTTATTTTATTTTATCAAATTATGTTTCCATTATTTTACTATGATGACATACTAGATTTAAAAATACAAACTAGATGAACTGACAAGGAATTATGCTACTGAATTAATACAGTATTACAAGGAGTTCATATCACTACTCTGGGTTACAATTTTCCAGAATGACTAGTTCTATTTTGGTAGGAAAAAAAAAGTACAAGATTTGTTTGGGAATTCATGTCTTCTAGTCAGAAGTCTTCTGTGAAAGTTCGGATTGTCTTGTAAAGTTATTTCTGAAGCAGATTGACTCAGAGCACAGCATGACTTACGATGCCATTAACTGTATAAACAGTTCAGCCTTATGAGTAATGCTGGCTGAGGTCATGATTTTTAAGCACTTATGGTTTTCCTTGAACCCAAAGCGTTTGACATAACATACTTTAGGAAGAATTTAAACAAACGTGTTATATTAAAAGGGCTTTAAACTTGTTATGTATTTATTAATATTGATGAATTTCACACTTTGAATTTTGAGAAAGCAAAAGAAATTTCTCAGAGGTAAATTTCTCATAGTGGCAAAGCTCAGTAATAGAGACAAGGGCTCTAGACTTGTACCAACTAGATTTAGTCATTTTTCTCTGGGGTTCTATTTCCTGTTTGGTAAAATGAAGTTCAAGTAGCTGATACATAAAATCCCTTGTAAATCAGTCCATCTAAAATTCAAGTTGTTTTATCCACTTGTTTTTTTTTTTTTTTTGAAACAGAGTCTCATTTTATCTCCCTCGGTAGAGTGTGGTGGCATCACAGCTCACAACAACCTCCAACTCCTGGGCTTAAGCAATTCTCTTCCTCAGCCTCCCGAGTAGCTGGGACTACAGGCGCCCACTACAACGCCTGGCTATTTTTTTGTTGCAATTTGGCTGGGCCTGGGTTCAAACCTGCCACCCTCAGTATAAGGGGCTGGCACCCTACCACTGAGCCACAGGTGCCACCCAAGTTGTTTTATCCATTAATACAGGTTTAAAAAATAATTTTAATAAGGTTTTAATTTTAGAATTAAAATTAAGATTTAGATTTACAGAAAATTGTGAAGATAGTATATACTGTTTTTCACATCTTCCATGTGATACACCTGTCATAATTAATGAAACAACTGATATGTTATTAACTAAAGTCTAGACATTATTCAGATTTTCTTAATTTTTACCTTATGGTCCTTTCATATTCCAGGATCCCATCCAAATACCATAGTACATTTTGTATAACACTCATGCCACATTTCCTTAGGCTGCTCTTCTCTGTGAAAATTTCTCAGACTTTCCTTGTTTTGATGATATTGACCATTTTGAGAAGTATGGGTTATTACAGACAAATAATAAAATTTGTCTTAAATTTGCCTATAGGTCTTTGGAAGAAAACTGCAAAGGTAAAATGTCATTCTTAACACATCACAACAAAGGTGTATACTGTGAACATGATTTGTCATTGTTGACATTTACTTTGATGACCTGGGTGAGGTTTTTTTTTTTTTCCAGTTTTTTCCATTGTTGGCTTTTTTCTTCCTCCATCCTATATTCAACTCTTTGGTAGAAAGTCACACGCACAGCTCATACTGAAAAAGTGGAGAGTTATGCTCCATTTTCTTGAGACTGGGATATCTCCATGAGTTACTTGTTATAATTTTCATGATATTTTACTGGTCTTTTCAGGGATCTGGGATAAGTTCAGGTTAATGAATGTAGCTTTTGAATTTTTCTCTGGGTTCAATGCTATGATATCTCTGGCTCTTACATTAATGGTATAAAAATTGAAAGTTCTCTTTGTTCATAACATTTTCAACCACCCTGCCTTTGTCACATTTTCAAACCAGAATTTAAAGAAAATTTATTTTTTTGTTCAGATCTCACTAGAAGACAGTTGAGTATTATTGCTGAAAATCATAGTTTTGTAGACAGAACAGGAACTAGTTTAGAAATATTTCTCTATAGATGCCATTATACAACTCACATCAATGAGATCTTGATAGTGTGGTCTTCTAACTAGCAGTATCCACATGACCTGGGAGCCAGAGGGGTGGGGAACCTGAGGCCTTGGGGCACATGTGACCTGCTGGCTCCTTGACTGCACCCTTTTAAACAAATTTGAACTTCACAGACCAAATCTCTTTATTAAAAGAATTTGTTCTGTAAATTTGGATTCAGATAAAAGCATTATGTTTTTTAAAAACTCTCCAAGAGGCCCAGCATAGTGGCTCACTCCTGCAATGCCAGCACTCTGGGAGGTGGAGGAGGAAAGATCCCTTGAGCTCAGGAGTTCCAGACCAGCCTGAGCAGAGTAAGACCCTGTCTGTACTAAAAAAAGAAAAAAGAAACAAAACAGAAACAGAAACAAACAAAAACTAGCCAGAATGGAGGCTCATGCCTGTCGTTCCAGTTACTAGGGAAGCTGAGGGAAGAGGATTGCGTGAGCCCAGGAGTTGTTGTGAGCTATCATAATGCAATAGCAGTCTACCCAGGGCAAAAGGAGAGACTCTATCTCAAAAAAAAAAATCCTCCAGGTGATTCTGATTCTTCAAAATTTGACAACTCTCTTAAATTATAGAGCTCGAAAAGAAATAATTCCCAAGAATTTAAAAGAACAAACATGTATTAATGTTATGTCACATTGTTTCTTAATGTGCTGATCCTACTCCTTTCCTCTTTTCATATCTTTACCATTTTCTGTTATTTCAATAACATGCTTTTTTCACATTAGTTGTGGCCATTGCTAAAAGTTGAGTGCAACTAATTCAAGCACTCAGCAGGAATTCTTACCTCGAAAGGTTATGTTTAATTGGAGAGAAGATTAGTAATTAGCATTCAATTTAAAAAGTCTCAGCTCAGCCCAGATTAAATCATCCCAAGCAGTATTTTATAACTGGCATAGAGGGAAAGAAGAGGAATAAAAGTATTTAAGAATATATGGATGGACCTTGACCCCTGCAATAGGACTTTATTGCCTGCTGTTAAATATGGTATGAAACATGTAGTTTAGTTTTTACTGTCGTGATTGCTGTTAAAAAGAGAAAATAAACAGGATTGCTTCTAGACTTCCTTCATCCTAATGTGTAACATGGGAAGAAAGAAATGGGAAAAAAAATTAAAAAGCATCAAGAGGAGTCAAAGTGGGGAAGAGTAATGTAGGAAGAAAAGCATGATGAAGGAGGGGTGAAAATGTGCCAGATGGAATAAGAGAGACTCTATAAAGTAAAACAAGGAGGAAAAATGTAAGGCCATGTTTGCGAAAACGAGTTGTTTCTCCAGAAAAGGACCTGGATTCAGGAGACCTGACCCAATCCTACATATACCATTAATTGGTATGTGGTAAATGGTTGAAATACCTGTTCAGATCTCTTGCTTTTTCTGTTTTCATTTGTCTCCCTGAGGAGAAGAGATCCCAATTCCTGCCTACACCTATTGTATAAGAAAGTACAATGATAAGAACTAAATATAGATTTATTTCTTTACTTGGGGATGGAATTGAAAGGCTTCTAAACTTCTGTTCTCTATATCTTACTGGACTTTTAAAACACAAAAAAGCATCAGATAAAATAAAAATAAGCTTTGGACTTCAAGCAACACTAAACCAAGTCTCCCCTTTTAAAAATCCAATGCCATTTTAAGCCTCAAGATGTTAACTTAAAAGCCAAACACGAATTAGCAACCAACACTAAGGTCATCCCAGGTCCTTTAATTTTATTTTGTGTTTGGTAACTTTTTTTTTTTTTTGGCAGTTTTTGGCTGGGGCTGGGTTTGAACCCGCCACCTCTGGCATATGGGGCTGGTGCCTTACTCCTTTGAGCCACAGATGCCACCTGGGAACATTTTTTTGAGGTCTGGAAGGTAAAGTACATTTATTTAACTAAACATACATGTAAGTCTTTTTTCATATTTAAGGTTGAGAATAGCATACATTGTAGTAACAAAAGATGTAAACAGCATTATCTCCAAAAATACATTTTGGTTTGCTTACAATCCATTAAAAAAAATCTTTTCAATGCTAATATTCTCAGCTACACTTGACCTGCTTAAGTAATACTGGGCACCAGTCAAGCAGAATGTTTTCCTGAAAGAATTTGTATTATAAAGCTTTGAAAGTGAAATTCAGTTCAACTCAACTCAGTTGAAATTCATGTGTGATTACTTCTACTAAGAAAATTCCTACATTCTTGGTAAACAAAAGTGGATAAACCATGCCTTTTATGTATAAGAGGCCCAGTTGCACAAGGAAAACATATATTTGCACTACAAATTATAACACAAGTCAAACTATAATAGTTGTTAGAATTAAAATTCAAAATTATACATATAAATTATATAGGCACACTTTCATAATTCATATTTAAATTTAACATATTTCTTAGCCTCAAATTATTTTAATAAGCAGTAGTAAGGGAAATCCAGATCTAGATTCAGCAGCAATGCAATTTATACCTAAGTAATGGCAAAGTATGATCAAGTAAAAACATTCTGGGTCATTCTCACATTTGATATTTTGATGACTGTTTCCTCAGATGTGAGCAAAGTTCATAGTGTAGGTCTTAGGATTATTCTACCAGCTCACTGTCCAGAAAACTCAAAGGTTTCAGGTAAAGGAGAAAATACAGATGAAGATGGGATATACATATAGAATGGATAAATAAATTTTCAGAGACTTGGGAAACACAGAGTGAATCAAAAAACTGAAATAGACTTATGGCAACCTGTCCACATTCTACAGAAAATGTCAAGTCTTAGCTAGTTCAACATATTGAGCATGATCTCATTGCTAAAAGCATAAATAAGAATAGCAGCCATACCTGGACCTAGTACGGGTCCCTGTTTAATGTGTGTGTGTGTGTATAGTCCTGACTGACACACATTTCTCTGGCATGACTGCTGATGAAACAGTCTTTGAAATTCTCTTATGTAAGATAATTCTAATTGTCTAATTGTCTGGTACTGTATTTGCACACGCTGATGCTGTGTCTAGCTACCACAACCATTATGTGATGGTTGATGCTGTGTCTGGCTACCACAACAAAACTTATGTGTCTATATCTATATGATTTCCTTCCATATATGGTGGTAACAGAAAAGTCATTCTATTTTCATTTCTTTGTACATGACAAATGCCATTTTTAGAATTTTTTAAGTAGGCCAAGAAACTGTATGCTTTGGCCCTAGAAAGGTCAATGGAACACATCTGCCAATATCTGCTGGTGTTGTGAAGTCATTGCTTAGCATTGTATAAAGTTCACATGCCAGGAGCTTCCCCATACTGGCAATTAATAGACTTTTGTTGAGAGGCAAATTTAGTACAGCTAATATATTACATCTAGAAAAGCTAATCAATGTATTATTTTAACTCAGCATCTCTATTTATTCTAGGTATCACATAAACAAAGGACTCAAACAGACCTTGAAAAATCATTTAGAGTTTCTCCCTACATTTATCCAATATAACAACCAGAATAATATTTAAAATATGTAACTAACCATTGTGAGTCCTGTAATTACTGAACTAGGGACAGCCCTGGTCCCTAGGGTGGGAGCTGAGTGTCCGGGGTCACACTGAGGCACTGGAAGGATGTTGGGGTACTACTTTAATCAACTTGAATGGTTGACATAGTTCAACATAGTTTTACATCTTGTCATTGGGAGCATTTTGGCTTAAAATCTGCTCTGGGTGTATGTAAACTAAGCGTGAAATCCTCCCTTTTTTCTGTTACCCTAAAATACATCTCCAACTGACCATAATCTTTTTATTGTTTATATTTGCTGTTATTTATATTTCTATAGCTACTTTAACAAATTATCACAAATTTAGTGACTTAAAATAATAAAAATATATTATTTACAGCAATATACATATAAACTACAACATACATATCACTGAGCTAAAATCAAAGTGTTAGAAGGGCTAATTTCTTTCTGAAGACTTTAGGGAAAAATTCACTTCCTTGCCATTTCTAGCTTCTGGAGCTACATTCCTTTGCTCCTGTTTGCTTCCATCAAACTTCAAAGTCAGCAGCAGTGAGTTAAACCCTTCTAATGTGATGTTTCTTTGACTTGGTAGGAACTCATGTAACTACATTAAGCTCAATCTGATCATCTAAAATAATCTCCGCATCTCATGGCCTTTACTCTGAATCATATTTGCAAACTCCCTTTTGCTATGTGAAGTAACGTATTCACAGGTTGCAGAAATTAGATCATGGACATCTTTGGGGAACATTATTCTGCTTACCACAAAAATAATTTCATGTTTTCAACCAAATTCATGAATAGCTGATTAATAATTTAGATGTCGGGGTTGGGGGTAAGGTAAGATGGCTGCCTGGAGACAGCTTTCAATGGAAGCTCCCCTCAAGAGGGAGAGACAATGGCCAGAACAAACCCAATAAAGGTAAAGTTCAGGAGCTGAGAGAGAAGATTGATAAATGCATGTTATATATGCTGAGGCAAGCTGCAACTCCAGTGAAGCAAATTTCAGTTACAAAACCCATCCCAAAGAGGATGAGAGTCCATTCCCCCCAGGAGAGTGGCTCTGTTTGTGATCTCTACAAGTGAGCAGTGAACAGAAGACCTCTTGTTTCATCCCACAGGATAGAGTCGCTGAAGGCCGGGACTCCTTCTCCAGAGAGATCCTGCTATGAGCCTGGGCATTCTCTTGCCCAGCATAAAAGTTGAACAAATGTTTTCCCTGACATTCTGAATTCCCAGTCCACCCTTCCCCCCTTGCCTGACATTCTGGAAGCCTTCCCGTGCAGGGACCAGAGTGTCTGGTGGTTCCTTGTTAGGGCTGGGCATTGCATGGGCTGTGGCAGCGACACAGCTGCACTGAAACTGTGACTCAAGAAGAAGTGGAGAGAGATGCAGAGGGAGGGTGAATGGCCCAGAGCCACAAAAGTGCTGATCAGCAATGGGCAGAGACATAGGAACCTGTGCAGTGGCCACACAGCAGCAGTGATAATGGTATGCTCCTAGCAGGGTCAAATTTTGGAGAGATACCTCCCCAATTATGTGGACCTCCAGGAGGGAGCCAGACCTCACCCTTCAGGGATACCAGAGAAGGAGTGTGGCTGGGGGGCAGAGGCGCGATTTCTGAGGGAGAAAAACACAGGTGCAATGTTAACTCCTGCCTTGGAACAAACTCAGGTGGAGCACTCCCTCGTTTCCAATGAGCACTAGGAGAGAGTCAGGTTTAGCAACCCCTGCCTGCTGGTGGCAGAGGGCAGGGCCCAGCTGAGGAGGCATTGACTCTTCTTTGACTCTGGAAGGTGCAAATCCCTAGTGCATTTGCTTATTGGAGGGAACTGGGCCACTGTCCCACAGGGTTATCAGTGATGGGGTGTGAAGGAGGTGCACGGTGGGGAAGGAGGCACCAACCCTCCTAGACTAACTCTTTTGCTGGGTGGACCTTTCTAACTCCACTGAGTACCAGAGCGGGTCAACTAGAGCTGCCAGTGGACCCCAGCTGTCTGGTTGCTGGAGACCTTTTGAACTCTCCCACTTGAACAGTGATTGTGCTGCCCGGGGTAATTGGTTTGGAACTCTTGACTTAGGTTGACCACTGGGGGACCCTCCAAGTTAAGTTCTGGTTGTGGTCAGTGGGAGGGACTGATTCTCCTCTTCCATTTGTTCCCATAGGAGGTGGGTGTCTTAGTTGCTCATATGTCTCACCAGCTGAGATTTCAGCCCAAAGCCACTGATTCACTAGGGTTGGATAGAGGCTCGCTGAATGCAGGACAGAGCCACCTAGCCCCAACACACCAAGCAGGTACCCAGAGTCTAAGGCTACAGGACTGAAAGGGAGCTTTGTAAAGCTATAGGGGAAAAGCCACAGTCACCAGTCCCAGCTCTTTGGTAAAGGGCTGGTTAACTATAACTCCTGGAGCCCTCAATCCAATCTCATCTCACCACCTTCTTTAGCCAACCTGTAAAAAATAATCATGGGTGGAACCAGTGGAAGAATTCTGGCAACATGAATAATCAGAGAAGATCAACACCCCCAAGGAATGACAAAGGAGACACAACAGAAAATGCCATTCATAAATGAATGGCTGAAATGTCAGAAATTGAAATCAGAATATGGATGACAAATAAGGAACTGTATTAAAGGGCCACAGCATTAGGAAGGTTGAGAACCTCTGCTATAAAGAAAACTATGAAACTCTGAGAAAAGAAATCGCTGAAGATGTTAATAAGTGGAAAAACATACCATGCTCATGACTGGGAAGACTCAACATTGTTACAATGTCCTTACTACCCAAAGCAATATACAAATTTAATGCAATCTCTTTAAAGCACCACTATCATACTTTAAAAATCTGGAAACAATAGTACTTTGTTTTATATGGAACCAGAAAAAGTCTTGAATAGCCAAGACATTACTCAAAAATAAAAACAAATCAGGAGGAATCATGCTACCAGACTTCAGAAAATACTATAAATCGATAGTGATCAAAACAGCACGGTTCTGGCACAAAAAATAGAGAGGTAGGCATATGGAACAGAATAGAGAACCAAGAGATTAACCCAGCCACTTATCTTCATTTGATCTTTAATAAGTCTATCAAAAACATAAATTGGGAGAGATTCCCTATTTAACAAATGGTGCTGGATGAATTGGCTGGCGACTTGTAGAAGACTGAGGATGGACCCACACCTTTCACCATTAACAAAAATTGATTCTCAATGGATAAAAGATTTAAACTTAAGACATGAAAATATAAAGATACTTGGAGAGAGTGCAGGGGAAACACTTGAAGAAATTTTCCTGAGATGGTATTTTTTATGAGGAGGACTCCTGGGCAATTGAAGCAAAATCAAAAATATATTACTGGGATATGATCAAACTAAAGAGCTTCTGTACGGCCAAGAACACAGTAAGTAAAGCAAACAGACAGCCCTCAGAATGGAAGAAGATATTTGCATGTTATGTTTCTGACAAAGGTTTGATAACTAGAGTCCACAGAGAACTCAAACTAATTAATAAGAAAAGAACAAATGATCCCATTTCATTCTGAGCAAGAGACTTGAACAGAAGCTTTCTGAAGAAGACAGGTACATGGCCTACAGACACATGAAAAAATGCTCATCATCTTTAATCATCTGAGTAATGCAAATCAAAAGCACTTTGAGACATCATCCAACTTCAGTAAGAGTGACCCACATAACAAAATCCCAAAACTACAAATGTTGGCATGGATGTCCCTAAAAAAGGGAATACTTCTGCACTACTGATGGGAATGCAAGCTAATACGTTCCTTTTGGAAAGACGTTTAGAGAATACTTAGGGAACTAAAAGTAGACCTGCTATTTGATTCTGCAATTCCTCTACAAGGTATATATCCAGATGACCAAAAATCATTTTACAACAAATTTATTTGCACCAATATGCTTATTGTAGCCCAATTCATAATAGCTAAGTCATGGAGGAAGTCCAAGTGCCCATCAACCCATGAATGGATTAATAAACTGTGGTATATGTATACCATGGAATACTATGCAACCATAAAAAGATGGAGACTTTACCTCTTTTATGTTTACAAGGATGAAGCTAGAACATATTCTTTTTAGTAAAGTATCTCAAGAATGGAAGGAAAAAATATCCAATGTACTCAGTACTATTAAGAAACCAATATATAATCACCCACATTTTCATATGAATGATAAAACAATACTATAGCCCAGGATGAAGGAGGGAAGGGGAGGGGGAGGGGAGAGGGGATGCCAGGTGGAGGGAGAGTGGGACCTCACCTATGCTGTATATTGCAAGGGTACATGTCAAATCTATTAAGAATTGAGTATAAATGTCTTAACACAATCATTAAACAAGTGAAGTGAAGGCTATTTTAACCAGTTTGATGTAAGCATTCCAAATTGTATATAAAATCAGCACATTTTACCCCATAAATGCATTAATGTACATAGTTATAATTTAATAAAAAAATTTGTTAAGGGAAAAAAAATTTAGATGTCACCAAAACTATCAAATTATCTTATAAAAGAAGCTAAAAGGCCTTATGGCTTCCTAGTCAGTAATAGTCTTCATTTTCTTTAGTTAAATATATTCCAGGTCAATTATAAGTTACAGTTAATAATGCAGCCGAATGTTGGTGTCCCTGATATCCCTGTTGTTTTTACACATTTGTCCTGCCTGTTATGTAATTAATTTCATAGTCAAATCTGATGTGGAAATTGAACAGCAGGTGTTTTTCATGCCTTGCTAGCGCTGGGAAAGTTGCTAAGCTCACTTAAGGGTTCTTCTCTATCTTCTGTTCACCCAAAACATACTATATCATTGGGTATCACATCATAAAAAGGCCCCATGAAGACAACACACAACATTAACATGAAAACAGCCAAAGGAATTTGACAAAAGCCTCAGTATTTTGAGAAATACATTCTGGTTCAGTATTATCATTCTAGTAAATTAATTTTAATCTCTGATTACTATTTTTATTTACTGTGGATAATTACTTAATCCTTCTTTGATTTAGTTTTCTTGCCTATAAAATAATTAAATGAAATAACACAAGGATCAACATTCAGGAAATGTTTGATATTTTCTTCTCTTCTTCATATATAAAATATTTTTAGTAGAACTGGCTACATTTTGCATCCTTTTTAATAATGAATTAGCATAATATTTTTTCACCATTCATTTACTACCTTACACATAAGCACCCTTTAAGTTTATAAGCCCAATCTTTTCTTCCCATCTTTTCATAACCAGCTATGGCAATAAATGGATAGCACATTGTTCATGAGGGTAAACTCTTTAGAAAGTTTTATAAACATTATCTTTTGGGAATTTTTCTACATTTTATTAATAAGGCATCTGATTTATCTTTTTATCTCACATATATCTAATAATTGTGAATATAGTAGATAGACATATGGGTTAGATGAACACACAGGACTTTAAAACACTGCACACACTGATTTCCATATTTCTAATGAGTTCAAATTATAATTTCATTAGTATATGATGAATTTTCCTCATGTATACCTTCCTTAGAAGTAACTTAAAGGACATAATTGAAAGAACTTCTCTTTCCTAATCTAATCAATTTAGAAATGCTATTTAGGTAATCTCTGTTTTGTTTATTTTATGAAAGTGATTTATTTAGAGGTTCTAACTACAATGCTCCCAAAATGCTTAAGCAAGATGGAGCTAAGTTAAGTAAAAGTGGTTTTGCAGGTCATTTCTATAGAATCAGTTTCTGAACAACAAAGGGAAGATGAAAATACAAGGTAGGCAGAAAGACATCAGGAATTCATGTAAGATATGGAAATTATTCTGGAAAAATCTTTCAGCTTTTAGTCTTCCTGGGCTTCAGTTCAGAGAAGTCAATAGACATGTGACTCCTTATGGACGCTGAATGGATTTCACTTGTGCAGGGGAGGTAAACAAGACACCAGAGACTTCCAATCCAGGTGGTTTTCATTTGATATGCAAGATGAAGTAATTGTATGTTTTTTCACCTTACATACTTCATTCATGTATTCCTCCTGTATAATTGCAATTTAGTACGCTTTGATAAACGTTTCCCTATTCCCACGTTCTCCCAAACCTCTGTTACAACTCCCTGCTTCTATGAGTCCAATTGCTTTAGGTTTCAAACACAAGCTAAACACGCACTTTCCTTCTTCTGTGCCTGGTTCATTTCACGCAGCATAGTGCCCTCTAGGTTCATCTGTGTTGTTGCAAACGAAAGATTTCTGCTCTTTAAAGGTGAAATAGTATTCCATTGTGTGTACAGACAGGTTAAAAATCCCTAATTCGAAAATTTGAAATCCAAAATGCTCTAAAATGGGAAACTTTTTTACAACCTCACAAGTGGAAATTCCACCTCTAATCTTATGTGATAAGACACACAATCAATTACAAGGGCACAACAGTTTATTCAGCATCCACAGGGGAAGAAAGACACTTCCTGCCCTCTTAGGCTGTGGTTTACTTTTTCCACACACGCCTAGATTGTCCCACACAAGCACACCCACAAAGTGTAATCAAATGACATTTGTTAAAATGCACACATGCAGGACAGACACACTCACAGTTTCCCAAAAATGCTCCACAAGGATCCAAAACCTATGTGCATGACTCATTGTGATTTTTTGCTTATTTTCTGCTCTGTAGTATAAAGATATTGTTGACAATGTCAAAAACCTAAAGATACCTCTGTACTTAACAGTAATAAGAAACAGAGGAAGTATTTTTGTTTATCCAGAACGAAGAAAGTCAAGGTGTTGGAGAAACTTGACAGTGGTTTAAATGAGAAATGTGCAAATGTGCTATAGAAGAGTATGGTTGCTGGAATGACCACCGTATATGATCTGAAGAAACTGTTCTATGCTGAAAGTGATGAACAGAAAATAATTTTAAAAAATAGAAAAATGCTACACACAGCTAAAACTGATAATGTATTCAAAGAGTGGACCCATCACAATTGCAGTGAACACATGCTACTTAATGCTATATTGATATGAAATAAGCAAAGGTCTATCATGTTGAAGTGAAAATTGAAATGAATTAAATATTCAATAAGCTGATTGCTGACATTTTCTTAAAAATGCAGCATTTTATTTTTTAAGATTTGTGGTGATAAAAGCATCTGTAATCATAGCATCAGAGAAATTCATTGATGAATTTACCAAAGTCATTGTTAATAAAAATCTGATGCCAAATCATACCTATAATGCTGTGAAACATTATTTTTGGAATTATTGTCCCAGCAAGAAACTAACTATAGCTGATAAGGTAACCCTTGCAGAAATTAAGTAAAAAAATATTTGTGCTTGGATGTGCTAGTGTAGCAGACATGCAGAAGTAAACTTGTTATGATATGAAAAAGCTCACATCCTCACTATTTTCAAGGAGTGAATTTCTCATTAGCCCATTATTACCCTAATAAAAAGGCATGTGTCACCAGGACATCTGTTTTGATTGCTTTCAGAAATATTTTGTGCTAGTGGCTCATGCTCACTGCAGGAAAACTAGACTGGAGGATGATGCAAGATTTTGTAATTCCTTGACTACTGTTCTGCTCATCCTCCAGAAGATACATTCATTAAAAATAATGTTTATGCAGCTCGGCGCCTATAGCTCAACCGGCTAAGGCGCCAGCCACGTACACCTAAGGTGGCTGGTTCGAATCCCCAGCCCGGACCGCCAAACAACAATGACGGCTGCAACCTAAAAATAGCCGGGCATTGTGGCGGGCACCTGTGGTCCCAGCTACTTGGGAGGCGGAGGCAAGAGACTCGCTTGAGCCCAGGAGTTGGAGGTTGCTGTGAGCTGTAATGCCATGGCACTCTACCCAGGGGGACAGCTTGAGGGTCTGTCTCAAAAAAAAAAAAAGAAAAAAGAAAAGAAATTGACCATGGGCAGAATAAATCTAATATTTAAATTTCCCCAACTGTGCCAGTCATCACATTAAATTGTATTTTTCTAATCCAGGATCTTATTATTATTATTATTTTTGAGACAGTCTCACTATGTCACCCTCTGTAGAGTATGGTGGTGTCACAGCTCATAGCAACCTCAAACTCTTGGGCTTAAGTAATTCTCTTGCCTCAGCCTCCCAAGTAGCTGGGACTACAAGTGACCGGCTATTTTTTTGTTGTAGTTGTCATTTTTGTTTGGCAAGCCCTGGGCCGGATTTGAACTTGCCAGCCCCAGTGTATGTGGCTGGCACCCTAACCACTGAGCTATGAGTGCTGAGCCAAATCCAGGATCTTAAATTGCATTTATTGTCCATCGTTGAATTGTCTAAGCAGACTCCCTGGATGATGGTCTGCCTTACACGACTTCCCCAGCCCTATTCTAACCTGTGGGGCTGGCTCCTGCCCGCATCATACCCGCCACCTATGTGGGCAAACTACCGGCCTACACAACCTTCCAGGCCTGGCCTGAGTGTCTCCCTCCAGGAAGTCTACCCCAGTTCTGAGGGGAGACAGCTCCTGTCTCTGGGCTCTCATAGTCCTGGGCCTGTCCTGTTCCCTCTGTCCCCCACTGTAGTGTCTATTGGGCACCCCTCTGTCCCTCTACCCCTCAGCAGGGAGGGAGCTTCTGAGAGGCAGGTCTCTGTTTTTTGAGCAGTGACAAAGGGCCCAGACTGAAGACTCAGGCTTGGGCTGGGGGGTTATGGATGCAGCAGTCTAGCCCAACCTGGGGGTGGGCAGAGAAGGACGTTGTGGTGGGTGCTTGTAGTCCCAGCTACGCAGGAGACAGAGGCAAGAGGATACCTTACGCCTAGGAGTTTCAGGTTGGCAAAGTTGATAGGTTACCAGAGCCCTGTCACCCGCCCGCAGGACAGCCACACACTGGTGGGAGAGAACCCAGGCGTGGAGGCCTGCAGCCTGCTCAAGCTCTATGGGATCCACTTTGACATCCTTATCACTGGGCAGGTAGGGGCCTGGCTGGGGATGGGAGGGGGGATGTGGGGCAATATGTGTGGCCTGAGATGTTCAACCCAGGTCTATCAGGCAAGGAAGTTTGGGCTCATCCCTACAGCCATCACTCTGGGCACTGGGGCAGCTTGGCTGGGCGCGGTGAGTCTGAGCACCAGGGTATGGGCTAGGGAGGCAGCTGGAGGCTGGTTGGGGGACTGGGACATGGGTTGGACCTACCTCTCCCAGGTCACCTTCCTCTGTGACCTACTGTTGCTGTATGTGAACAGAGAAGCCAATTTCTTTTTTTTTTTTTTTTGGCATCCTGCATGGGGGTCCCCGGCTCTCCCAGTCTCCATGGCTCAAGCTGTCCCCCTGGGTAGAGTGCCGTGGCATTACAGCTCATAGCAACCTCCAACTCCTGGGCTCTAGCGAGTCTCTTGCCTCCGCCTCCCAAGTAGCTGGGACCACAGGCGCCTGCCACAACGCCCAGCTATTTTTTGGTTGTAGCCGTCATTGTTGTTTGGCAGGCCCGGGCTGGGGATTCGAACCTGCCACCTTAGGTGTACGTGGCTGGCACCTTAGCCGGTTGAGCTAGAGGCGCCAAGCCCAGAAGCCAGTTTCTACTGGAGGACAAAGTATAAGGAGGTAAGGTGCAGGCTTGCTGGGGTCCTCGAGCAGAGCCTACTCTGCCCAGGCACTGAGTGGAGTCACGCTTCAGGGGATATTGGTCCAGTCCCTGACCTGCTGTCCTTGTGTGCAGGCAAAGGCCCCAAAGGCAAGCGCCAACGCTCTGTGGAGCAAGCTGCTCAAGTGCCTTAGACAGGGCTCAGCCCGTTCCCATGACCACTGCTGCTGGGAGCCAGACACCAACACCAGGGTGGCCCTGTCCAGGCTCTGGTACCCACTCACTGGCCTGTTCCTGAGGCCTCGCGCCATTTCCTACTGGTTGGTGGTGGGGGGCTGGGAAGGGCGAGGGCACTGCTTTGGGGATCTCAAGGAGAATTTCACCAGGATTGGGCGGGGGGTTGTAAGGAAGAAGGCCACCCTCAAACTTCCAGGCAGAGGGTCCCTCCCAACTCCACCTCTGGTGGGATACTGTCTGGGAGCCACAGGAGCCGGTTTTGTTTAAAGCCCTGCAGGGAAACATGAGCCATGGAGACTGGGAGAGCCGGGGACCCCCATGCAGGATGCCATCCAGTGGGACTCCTACTATGTCTGTGTCTGGAGTCTTCCTCCCAGACTCTGTCCCCAGTGTTCCTAGCAGAGGTCTGCTCGCAGCTGTCACCACTGACCCTCCTCCCCTTCCCTGTACTCCCATCCCAGGTAGAGACCTCACCCTTCCAGCTGCCCTGTGGATAGGCAGAAAAAGGCCTGGGGGAGGGGTCCTGCTTAGGGCAGATGTCATCCGTGGAAGAGGGTGGGGAGGGCAGAGACTCCAGCCCCCAGGGACTCAGGCAAGGGCATGAGCATCTCTTGGGCTCACATCTGTTCAGTTACTGAGTTCCAGCCATTGTCAAGCAGCAGCTCTCTG
>CAUYTI010118621.1:0-34269 GCA_963575145.1 Galago senegalensis | reverse complement strand
TGAGCGAAAGTGAGACCCCGACTCATGAAAAAATGGAAAAACCCAGCCGGGCGCCGCGGCGAGCGCCTGTAATCCCAGCGGCTTCCAGAGGCTGAGGCAGCGGGATGCCCACAAGCCAGGAGTCGGAGGTTGCAGTGAACTACCAAGCCGCTGCACTCTGCTCAGGGGCACAGGGTGGGACTCTGTCTTGACAAAAAAAAAAACAAAAAAAAGAGTAATGAGTAAAACCACAATGATGTCACTTTACATCCATTAGGATGACTGTATAATAATAATAAAATCAAAATAACACTTGTTGGTAAGGGTATGGAGACATTGGGACACTTATACGTTGCTGGTAGGAAGGTATAATAAAATGGTACAGCCACAATAGAAGACAATTTGGCAGTTCCTCAAAAAGATAGAGACAGGGTTACCATATGACCGAGCAATTCCACTCATAGCTATATACCTTGTACACAAATACTCATAGAACCGTTCACAGTAACCAAAAGGTTGAAACAACTGAATGTCCATTCAATAGAGATGGGGTATTCCCAGCTCAGGCTGGTTTCAAATTCCTGAGCTCAGGTAATCTACCCACCTCAACCTCCCACAGTGCTAGGATTACAGCTAGAGCCACATCACCTGGCCTATTTTTGATACATTTTAATGTAAACATATTATTTACCTTATTATATATAAGGTATTTTTTAAAAAGTGAGGTAATCCACCTCACCCTCCCAGAGTGCTAGGATTACAGGTGTAAGCCACTGTGCCTGGCCTGAAAATACAGGTTTTGATTGTTTTAAAGACTTGATGCAAATATATGTATTTCAAATGTTAAATGTATTTTTCTGAATGGTGACATGAGAAATTTTATTTTCATTTTTGTTCTCCAAGTCATTTACAATAGGTACACATTATAATAAGGGGGAAATGTTATTTAGAAAAATGTGTTTTTGAATGTCAGGATATGAGGATTTTTCCCCCCTTCTCTCTGTATAGTTCAGATTTTCTATACCAAATGTATTGCTTATTCTTTTGTTCTGCCCATCATCCCTTACTTGCATAACTTCTGGTGTGGCTGCACTTTGAAAGCTCTTCAACATTCCAAGCATGGTCAAGAATTGATCAAGCAAGAGAGAAGAGTGTTCACTAAGGAACACTGGGTTAAGGCTCTCACTTGTCCCTTTGGAGCTCTTCAAACCCTAAACCAATGGTTCTCAACAAAAGGTGATTTCTTTTTCCTCTCAGGAAGCATTGATAATGTCTGGAGACATTTTTGGTTATAATGGGGGAAGGGTAGGAATACAGCTGCTAATATCTAATGAGTGAAGACCAAGGATACTAAGCATTTTATTAGAACAATGCATAAGACGGCACCTCACCCACATCCCCAAGGGATTTCCCAGTCCAAAATGTCAGTAGTGTGGCAGTTAAAAACCTTGCGCTAAATAAGCAAGTCCAGGGGCCCTTGGGGATGGGGGAATACCTGCTAACCGACCTTGACTACCAAAAGGAAATGGGATTGCTGTTTTACAATGGATGCTGGGAGAATAACAGCTGAAACACAAGAAATCCCTGGGTTCCTTTGTTGTATACCATGTGCAGTTGTCAAAATTATCACTAGACTCTTGCAACCCAATCACACACAGCATCTCTAAGGATTCCAGCACCACAGAAATAAAGGTGTGGGTTGGCCCATCAGCCAAAGAACTTTAACTGGCTATAGTGTGGAGCCAAAGACACACAAAGCATGGAATAGGTGGTAGGATTGGAAAACACCAGTTAATTTGCTTCAAGACTAGCTACAGAAGCAAGTACTATGGGGTCTACCTGTGTTTCCTTGCTTACTGTATCTTTCATAGCAATTTTTTTCTTTCCTTGCCTTTACCATACAATTGTATCTATGGCATACATGGTAGCTGTTACATTTGTTGTTTGTCCAGATTTATGGGGATAGGATTGACCATGAACTAGAGCAGAAACTAAGAGAATCCTAAACTCGAGGAATCCTCAAGAGTGGCCTGTAACATCATATAGGATATTTTTTATTTCTGGTCCTATCAGGTGACACAAAATTTTAATTCAAAAGAGGAATTTTCTGGCTCGGTGTCTGTGGCTCAAGTGGCTAAGGCACCAGCCACATAAACCTAAGGTGGCGGGTTCGAATCCAGCCTGGGCCCTCCAAACAACAATGACGGCTGCAACCAAAAAAAAAAAAAAAGCCAGGCTTTGTGGCAGGCACCTGTGGTTCCAACTACTTGGAAGGCTGAGGCAGGAGACTCTCTTGAGCCCAGGAGTTGGAGGTTGCTGTGAGCTGTGATGCCACAGCACTCTACCCAGGGGGACAGCTTGAGGCTCTGTCTCAAAAAAAAAAAAGGAATTTTCTGAGAAATTGAAAAGGTGGCTCTCTTTAGGTGCCTAAAAACAGAAATCATAAACTTTGGATAAAAAAGGTGTCAGCATACAGATAACTGATGGGCACAGAGAGTTAAGGACCTCATTGATAGCTTTCATAGAACTTATTTTAGAAAAACTATAGACTCGGGCATATTAGCCTTTAAGGAAAAATTGAAGAAGAAAAGATTCTTCATAAATTTGTTTTGTTATGTTTGGGGGAGAGGGAGAGCTAATAGTTGAATTTTCAGGATAATACCTAAGTATAAAATCACTTGAATAGATTTCAAGTGTTATGCTTGGGTAAAGACCGTGTTCCTCTTATCAAAACTACTCTTTCCAGCATGGGCAACAATAGCGAGAAAAAAAAAGTTAAAAATTAGGCAGACATGATGGTACGTGCCTTAAAGTACCAGCTACTTGGGAGGCTGTGGAAGGAGGATCACTTGAGCCCAGAGTTTGAGGTTGCAGTGAGCTAGAATGGTGCCACAGCCCTCCAGCCTAGGTGATATAGAGAGACCTGGTCTTTATTTTTTAATTTTTATTATTATCATTTTTTTGAGACAGAGTCTCACTTTTTTTTTTCTTTTTTGCAATTTTTGGCTGGGGCCAGGTTTGAACCCGCCACATCTGGTATATGGGGCCAGAGTGAGACCTTGTCTTTAAACAAACAACCTTCTTTCCATTTAGACAGTCCAAAATTGCTTAATAAATTCCTATTCTGATAATTTAGTTAGAATGGATTAAATAATTGCAATGAAAAACTCTAACTGATATAAAAATTGTTACGAAGAATAGTTGCAGGCCACAAACCCTCAGGGAAATAGTTATTGGACCTAGTTTCATCTAAAGTCATTGAGAATTCAATGAAAGTGTTTGTTAGCTAGATTATAGTTTGCAAAGGCAAAAAAGTTACCTAAATTATTACTGATACCAACTGCAATGAAATGCCTGTGGAAGGGAGCCTCTGGAGAACAAATGGTTCCTTCTTGAGGTGCCAAAAGACCTTAAAGAAAGATAATGACAGGCTTACGATCACAGTTCTTGACTTGGTGTTGACTACCAAGAGCTGTGTCTTTAACTGTGCTAAGAGTATCTTTAAGATTGTAGCCGCAAGCTTGGTGCCTGTAGTTCAAGTGGCTAAGGTGCCAACCACATAAGCCACAGCTGGCAGGTTCGAATCTAGCCTGGGCCTGCCAAATAACACTGACAACTACAACCAAAAAATAGCCGGGGCTCGGCACCTGTGGCTCAAGCAGCTAAGGTGCCAGCCATGTACACCTGAGCTGGCGGTTTGAATCCAGCCAGGGCCCACCAAACAACAATGATGGCTGCAACCAAAAAATAGCCAGGCATTGTGGTGGGCGCCTCTAGTTACAGCTACTTGGGAGGCAGAGGCAGGAGACTCGCTTGAGCCAAGGAGTTAGAAGTTGCTGTCAGCTCCGATGCCATGGCACTCTCCCTAGGGGTACAGCTTGAGGCTCTGTCTCAAAAAAAAAAAAAAATAGCTGGACATTGTGGCGGGTACCTGTAGTCCCAGCCACTTGGGAGGCTGAAGCAAGAGAATCACTTAAGCTCAGGAGTCGGAGGTTGCTGTGAGCTGTGATGCCATGATGCCAAGGCACTCTACCAAGGGTGACAACTTGAGGCTCTGTCTCAAAAAAAAAAAAAAAAGATTATAGCCACAGAACTAAAGTAGCATAAAAGCAAAGTTAAAATTCATACCTATAGATTATAAAATTACAAAGTGAATTGTACTGCTGGGTTTGGTGGTTCACACCTGTAATCCTAGCACTCTGGGAGGCTGTGGTAGGTAGATCACTTGAGCTCATGAGTTCAAGACTAGCCTGAGCAAGGGCGAGACCCCATCTCTACTAAAAATAGAAAAACTGAGGCAAGAGGATTGCTTGAGTCCAAGAGTTGGAGGTTGCTATGAACTATGATGATGCCATGGCACCCTATCCAGGGTGAAAGCTTGAGACTCTGTGTCAAAAAAAAAAAAGTGAATTGTACATGCAGTCTTATGCTCAAGAACTGAAATGGGAAAATAGGAAACAATTTGGATGACTCAAACTACTCCAAACTCCACTGAGCATGCCTTAGAGGCAAAATTAGTATTTTCCAACCCACATATCTGATGAGATTGTCCTTTGCTTCAAGATCATAGGAGATGGCCAGAGTGCCTCATGCCCCTTTTCTATCACTCCTTATTTTCCTCTGCACCTATAATAAGGGTCAAATCCCAAAAGGTGCCTGGAGGTCAATGGCCAAGTCAAGCTCTAAAGGAGAAGGCTCCTACAACAAAATAATTTTGTTTATTTATTTGACAGAAATCTAAAGGATATCAAGAATAATGCATTCTGAGAGTGTTAGACTAGGAAAAGTGGAATAATTCAAGATCACAGCTTATTGATAGATACTCAAGCATATGGTAGTGATTCTAATAGTTTGTGTTCTCAATTATCTGAAAGCTCAACTCAGTCGTGGCCAACACTAAATGGAATGAAATTGCTAGAGTTTTCTCGTATGAAATACAGAAAGGAATATAGGAATGCTAGAATGTATTTATCAAATCCAGTTATCCTTTGACTGTGTCCAGTAAGAGGAGCCTGAATACGTTCCTTTCATTACAGCATTGAGAAGTACAAGGAAGTGCTTTGGTGACTGTTTTCAGCAACACGAGGGTGCAGGTAGGTGATTCTGCCATTGAAATAAGCTCCTTAATTTCAATGGGGTTTATGGAGCGATTACTTAAAAAGCAAGGTGGACATGGTTATGATAATAAACAGCAGGATAAGAGTAATAATTAGAATGGGTCTAGATTACATAGACTCTCCGATCAAACTGTGCATGAAGTTCCTTGCAAATACAGGCTTCACTTAAAGCCTGCATAGTTGAATGTCACTGCTCCTAACCTAATTCCCATCCTGAGTAAATTTATGGACTGAGAGCTCCTTGAAGAAAAGGAGAAGCAAAGGCCAGACATAGTGGCCCCTGCCTATAATCCTAACACTCTGTGAGGCCAAGGTAGGCGGATCCCTTGAATTTAGGAGTTCAAGACCAGCCTGAGCAAGAGTGAGACCTTGTCTCTACTAAAAATAGAAAAAATTAGCCAGCTGTAGTGACATGTGCCCAGAGTCCTAGCTACTTGAGAGGCTGGGGCAAGATCGCTTGAACCCAGGGATTTGAGGTTGCTGTGACCAGACTGATGCCATAGCACTTTAGCCCAGGTGACAGAGTGAGACTCTTTATCCCTCCTCCCCCATAAAAAAAAAGAAAGAAAAGAGGAGGTAAGATACTCTTAAAGAGGACACCAGCAGTAACATCACTAGTACTTTCTTTAAATTATCCTCCCAGGATTCCCCGTAGGGATTTGTGTTCTAGGGTAACTATGGCAGAGAGTAACTGGAATCCAGAAAGCTACTCTGATCACCTGGTAGGTTTGGGGTATACTGAGATTAGGCAATGAACAGGTTTTATCTGGAATCCAGAAAGCTACGCTGATCACTGGTAGGTCTGGGGTATACTGAGATTAGGCAATGAACAGAGTTTTTATCTGAGTATGCCTTGTGGTGAGCTTGGTGGGACCATTAGCACATTCCATAGCTGTTCTCCTGAAGAAAAAATGTGTAATTGAAGTACAAGTCCTCAACACTGGCATAATTTTCACATTGACCTTCCGATATGTGAAATGTATACTATAATTGTAGGAAGGACAAGTGGAAGTCTTTGAAGCTCTTCCTACCAAAAGGCAATGCCAAAGCAATACTACATTCCTAGAGAAGTCTGAGACCAGTGCCATCATCAAAGACTTGCAAGAAACAGGAATGACTATTTTTAGCACATCCCTGTTTAACTTCCTTCTTAAGCAGAGCAAAATGAATCTTGGACAGTGAGACTGTTAATTAGGCAGTAATTCTAAATGCAGGTGATATTCCACATAAATTCTCTTTTTTCAAGCAGATCAGCAGAGCTCCCAGTATCTGAAATTACAGCCATTGATCCAACCGGTTTATTTTTCTTTCTATAAATCAGGAAAGAGCACCAGAAGTGGTTCACTTTTACCTCACAGGGACACCAGAACATACTTTATTACTTCAAGGCTATGTCAGCACAACACTTCTGGGTAAGAATTCAGTCTACAGAGATCTCGTTCATCTTATTATCCCCTAAAACTTTGCTGTGGTCCATTCAGTGAGAGAATTATTCTAACTTAAAGTAACATTTTAAAATATCTTCAGATGTTCACAGTTTCATCATTTATATCAGTAAATTAAGAAATTATCTAAATATTCAACAACAAAGGCATGAAGCAAATCATGATCTGCCTATGTAGTTGTATGGAAAGACATTTACCAAGAATTTGAAACACATTAGGAAGTTCTTTATATTACTATACTCAGTGAATAAATTGTACATTATGATCATACTTCTGTTTTTAGCTATACACAGTATACCTTTTATATGAAAGCTATAACCAAATAGCCTAAGAATATGGGGAGGGGGGAGGGAGAAGGGAGGGGGGAAGGGGTGGAGGGAGGGGGTTTGGAGGGATCACTTCTGAGGTTTATCTTATAGGGGTACAAGTGAATCTTTCTAAGAGTAGAATGTGAACGTTTTAAAACAATAACTGAGAAAATGACATGAAGGCTATGTTGACCAGTTTGATGGAATTATTTCAGATTGCATGTGAAAACCCCACACTGTACCCCAGAAGTGCATTAATGTACATAGTTACCATTCAATAAAAAAAAAATTAAAAAGATAGGGCAGCGCCTGTGGCTCAAGGAATAGGGTGCTGGCCCCCTACGCTGGAGGTGGTGGGTTCAAACCCAGCCCCGGTCAAAAACTGCAACAAACAAGCAAAAAAAGATACCCAGTCTGCTTAGATTTATCTGAGAAATCCCATTTCATCATGTTTTGCATTTCTCTTTAAAATAACCATGTCATGTTATTCATTATATTGCATGCCGACAGTAGTCTTCAAATACAGATCTATATTATTTTTTGTGGCTGCATAACATTCTACTTTTCTTTAATCAGTTCTCAGACATAAGATTACTTCAAGTTTTCTGCTCTTTTAATTAGTGCTTTAGTACTCTCCCTGTATGACTTTAGATTTATGAAATTCTAAATAAAACGATACAGAATCAAATTTTTGGCTCAGCGGCTAGGGCCCCAGCCACATACACCGCAGCTGTTGGGTTCAAACCCAGCCCAGCCCTGCCAAACAACAGTGACAACTACAACGAAAAAATAGGTGGGCATTGTGGTGGGCGCCTGTAGTCCCAGCTACTTGGGAGGCTGAGGCAAGAGAATCGCTTAAGTCCAAGAGTTGGAGGTTGCTGTGAGCTGTCATGCCATGGCACACTGTACTGAGGGTGACAAAGTGAGACTCTGTCTCAAAAAAAAAAAAAAACTGCATTGTATCAATAGAATTATTCATTCATTGATTTCAGTAATTATTTTTCATTTCTAAAAGTTACATTAAAAAATTGTTCATTCTCAGGCTAAGTGCCCATAGCACAGTGGTTAGGGCGTCGGCCACATGCTTCAGACTTGGGGAGTTCAAAACCGGCCTGAGCCTGCTAAACTAAAACAAAACAAAATAGCCAGGCGTTGTGGCCGGTGCCCGTAGTTCCCAGCTACTAGTGCCCCAGCTACTAGGGTGGCTAAGGCATGAGAATCACTTGAGCCCAGAAGTTTGAGGTTGCTGTGAGCTATGACAGCATGGCACTATATCGAGGTAACAAAATGAGACTCTGTCTTTTTTTTTTTTTTTTTTTTTTGAGACAGGAACCTCAAGCTGTCCCCCTGGGTAGAATGCTGTGGCATCTCAACTCACAGCAACCTCTCCTGGGATCAAGTGAGTCTCCTGCTTTAGCCTCCCAAGTAGCTGGGACCACAGGCACTGCCACAATGCCTGGCTATTTTTGGATGCAGCCATCATTGTTGTTTGGCGGGCCTGGGCTGGATTTGAACCCACTACCTTGGGTGTACGTGGCTGGCGCCTTAGTCACTTGAGCCACAGGTGCCAAGCCGAGACTCTGTCTTAATTTTAAAAAAAAGATGTTCATTCTTAACAATCTGTCATTGATAGTTCATCTTTGCGATTATACCATTCTGTTTTTTTTTTTAAATACCTGTTATAGCTGTTCTGTCTTTTTGGCCTCTGACAGTACTTGGGGATCTGATTCTGTGGTTTACTGTTTCAATTCAGTCGGTCATAGTGGCTTTCCTTTCTGAAGTGTTAGTGTTCTTTGTGACTTTATTGTTTGATCTTAATTACTTGGAGTTCTGTGGACCTAAAATGGGAGTTTAAGAGGTTTTCCTGGACTCACTTTGTCCGTCCTTTGAATTAATTCTTAGCTTAGTGAGGAAGTTCAGATTTCCTTTCCTAACCTTGCCCCTCGGCCCACCTGCCACTCACACCAGCTATACTCAGTCACTGTTCTTAAGGAGGATTCTTGGAACTCTCCCTGACCTGTTTGGAGACTAGCAGTATCAAAAGTGTCCTCCTACCCTCAAGCATTAGTTCTGTTCAGGAGAGTCACTTGGAGTACCTATAGCAGAAATCAAATCATTGCTTCAATAAATGTGTGAGTGCACATATGTGCTTGCCATTGTGTTTCACTATGACTAAGAGAGATTATTTCAGGAAAAATCTTAACTAGTTTAGCATTTAAAACATGATTTTGGTAAAATTTGTCATTATTTATAAATATATTTATCTGTTACAGTTTAAATTTATATTAGGACTGGGTGTGGTGGCTCACGTGTATAATCCAAGCATCCTGGGAGGCTGAAGCAGCAGGATTGCTTGAGGCCAGGAGTTTGAGACCAGCCTAATCTACAGTGAGACCCCATGTCTACTAAAAATAGAAAAGTTGGCTTGGCGCCTGTGGCTCAAGTGGCTAAGGTGCCAGCCACATACACCTAAGGTGGTGGGTTCAAATCCCCAGCCCGGGCCCGCCAAACAACAATGATGGCTGTAACCAAAAAATGGCCAGGCGTTGTGGCGGGTGCCTATAGTCCCAGCTACTTGGGAGGCTGAGGCAGGAGACTCGCTTGAGCCCAGGAGTTGGAGGTTGCTGTGAGTGTGATGCCATGGCACTCTACCCAGGGGGATAGCTTGAGGCTCTGTCCCAAAAAAAAAAAAAAAAAGAAAAATTATTTGAGTGTTGTGGCGGGTGCCTATAGCTGGGCCTGTAGCCCCAGCTATTTTGGAGGCTGAGGCAGAAGAAAATCACTTGAACCTGGGAGTTTGAGATTGCAGTGAGCTGTACAATCACTACACTCTAGCCAGGGTGACAGAGCAAGACTGTCACCAAAAAAAAGAAAAAAATTAAAAAATTGCAATTAGACATGCTGTATTTTATTTTTATTTGTTTATTTTTAACTACAAAGAGGGCCACAAACCAGTTTTACTGTCTTAGATGTTTGAGTTTGCTCGGTCACTTTTAGAGTGTGTCATATCTTTGGTATTACAGAGCGATCTGGTAGTGTAAGTGTTCATGTAGGGCTGGAAGTGACCTGAGGATATCATATATTTTTACATGTAGCCTTAATGGTGGAGTTACTGATGCAGTGACTTTACTCTCCCAGTGGATGGATGATAACAGCAACTTCAACACTTTGGAAGTTTAATTCTGGAAGATTTTGTTCTAACAGTGTAAGGGATAAAAATTTGCAATCCTGTTGCCTGTTAAAGAATACAACTCAGAAACAGCTAAATTGGGCTTGGCGCCTATAGCTCAATGGCTAGGGCACCAGCCACATACACTGGAGCTGGTGGGTTTGAATCCAGCTCTGACCTGCTAAACAATAATAATAACTACAACCAAAAAAATAGCCGGGCATTGTGGTGAGCACCTGTAGTCCCAGCTACTTGGGAGGCTGAGGCAAGAGAATCACTTAAGCTCAAGAATTGGAGGTTGCTGTGAGCTGTGATGTCACTGCACTCTACTGAGGGCGACATAGTGAGACTGTCTCAAAAAAGAAAAAAAAGAGAAACAGCTAAATGGGAGCAATGCTTAGGGCCAGGTCTGGGGGGAGGGGCAAGGAGCTCTGATGCCCTCTCTGGGTATACTCCCCCACCTCACTATGTTTACCAACCTGGAAGCTTATTTCGTTCTTTGAGATTCTAGAATCCTTGTCTATGTGTGATATATCTATATTCTATTATACAGGAATATTCATAAGAATATGGGATGTAATAACAATGGTTTTGGTTCATTAAAAGTCTTTTAGTTCTTTTTATTGCAATAGTAACCCCCAGAGGTGTCCAACTTGTGGCCCATGGCAGCATGCTGATTTTCTGAAGACTTTATTGCCCATCTGTGGTGTCTGATATCATGAAAAGTATGCACAGACTATTTTTTTTTTTGTTTGGAGACAGTCTCACTATGTTGCCTTCATTGGAGTGCTGTGGTGTCACAGCTCACAGTAACCTCAAACTCTTGGGCTTAAGCAATTCTCTTGCCTCTGCCTCCCAAGTAGCTGGGACTATAGGCGCCTGCCACAGTGCCTGGCTATTTTTTTGTTGCAGTTGTCATTGTTGTTCAGCTGGCCCGTGCTGGGCTCAAACCTGCCACCCTCAGTGCTTGTGTCTGGTGCCGTAAACACTGTGTACAGGCGCCAAGCCCAGACTTTTTTTTGTTGTTCATCAGCTTTCTTTAGTATTTGTTCATTTACTATGTGGCCCAAGGTAACTCTAATTGTTTCTTCCTACAGCAGAAAAGAAAAAAGGTTGGACACCCTCGTTCCTCAGGTGTCTTAAACAGCTTCTTAATTTACTAGTGTTACATATTTCAGGATTCAAAGTGGAAGAGTTATCCTTTAAAATATATACTGTGATTATTTTCAGGATCGTACTTTTAGTAACATTTCTATTTTTGCTTTGTTGGAGAACTTAAAATCAATCATGGGATGGACTTTTTTTTACACAAATTTTATAGTGTGGTAAAGAAAGAAATGATGGGCTTGGCGCCTATGGCTCAAGTGTCTAATGCACCAGCCACATACACCTAAGGTGGCCGGTTCAAATCCAGCCTGGCCCGCCAAACAACAACGGCTGCAACCAAAAAATAGCTGGGCGTTGTGGCGGGCGCCTGTGGTCCCAGCTACTTGGAAGGCAGAGACAAGAGAATCATCTAAGCCCAGGAGTTGGAGGTTGCTGTGAGCCGTGATGCCATGGCACTCTACCCAGGGGGACAGCTTGAGGCTCTGTCTCAAAAAAAAAAAAAGAAAGAAATGATAGAAGGGAAATTTTAGAAAACATTTAATTCCTTATATCACTGACACTTACAAAACAGTATTTTCTGCCAAACAAGTATTAAAATACAGTTTATGTTGGCAGAAATTATGATTGCTTTTATATTAATTTAAAAATCTGTATTACATGAAAGCCTAGGAACTTACTAAAAATTTGGGTATGTGATAAGTTTTTCTAAGTTATTTATAGATTGAGTTTTGAATATGTGAGTTTAAACCACTGGGAATTGAAGATTCTAGCTGAACATCTCAAGTTTCTGAAACAATATATTTTGTTAGCCTTCACGGAATTGTTCTGTGTCATTTACACTTGCTTGGCGCGGCAGGCCCAGGAATGAGGTATTTTTTATTTTATATTTGTTTTTGCAGGGATCTTAGCAACATCAATTGTGAAGAGCTTGGTCCATTGCCTCCTGGATGGGAGATCCGTAATACAGCAACAGGCAGAGTTTATTTCGTTGACCATAACAACAGAACAACACAATTTACAGATCCTCGGCTCTCTGCTAACTTGCATTTAGTTTTAAAGTAAGTTTTTGAAACAATACATGTTAAAATGTGAGTCTAAACAAGAGGAAACTGATAGATGCTTTTTATAATAAATGTGAAAGAACATTTGCTCTCCAATTATAAGTTACTTTTGTTGAGTAAAATTTTATCTAAGTGTGGCAAATTTTACTCTGATATGAATAACGTAATTTAAACCTGCTATGTTCCTGTGTGTAGGAACCTGTCCTCAAATGTTAGGAAAAGGATATGTATCAAAGGCACATCAGCTGAGAGGGCCTTTTACAGAGGCCGGGAAAGTAGAGGCTGAACAGGCTAATTTTGTGTTGCTATTATAACAAAGTTATTAAGATTAATAGCTAACACTTTAATAGCACTTACTGTGTGACAAGTGTTCTTTGTACTTTACATATATCAGCAATGTCATCCTTAGAAAAATTTTGTGAGTTAGTTAATACCATTTTATAGATGAGAAAACTGAGGCATAGAGGTTGAGTGACTTTCCATAGGTCACCCCAGATAGGAAGTGGTCAAGTCTGGATTCAATTCAGGCACTGTGGCTTTAGTCTGCTGTTAACAACTCTACTTAGCGCTGTTGTGTATTATTTGCTTTCTTAGTGTTCTTTTCTCTCTAGCTGCCTAATTTTTTTCTGACTCCTTTACTTATTGGCATTGCCTTCTGAGGAAAAGAAGGGAAAGAGAGAAAAGGAAACTTTATCTCCAAGCAAAATAGTAAAGTATCTTTTTCACCAATTGCAAAAACACTTTGACAGTGGCATAGCAACAGGGGTTTTAGGCTAAGAATCTGGAGAACAAGGTTCACTGTGACCACCAATAATTCACTTTAGCTTCTCTAAATGAATGATAGTATTACCTGCTCTGCCTTCCTCATTCATTTGTTTTAAAGTTCTTGTGTATGTTAAAAACAAAACAATAGTATAATTTAAGATGACTTTTGAAAATATCCTTGTTTCATTAATCTTTTTAGAGCCATGTTAAAGCAAAAAAATGAAACTGTCTACCAATTGGTTAAGATAATAGGAGAAGAAATTTGAAGTACTATGTATATCTTTGGTTCCTTCTTTGGAATATGTATAGTTATCCTGGCATGCTCATTATGTCAGTAGATCTCAGTTTATTGTGTGTGGAAGATTCTAAAACCTTGGCTAAAAGTGAAGATCACAAATCTTTAAAAGGTTTACAATGAGTAAGCAATTGAAGAAATAGAATTATGGATTGTTGCTGTGTATTAGGATTACTGGCTACACAGCAAAGTGTGGTGGTCCCCAGGAGTGACACTGCTCTACGGCACTTGCCTAGTGGTGGAATTGCTATATCATAGAATGTTTTTGTCTTCAACTTTAATATATAAAGGCAGCTTTTCTGTAGTAGCTATTCCAATTTAGTATTTTACTAGCAGTTTATGAATTCCTGTTGCTTCAGAATCTTGCCAGTACTTGATGTTATTGGACTTAAATTTTTTTTGCCAGTCTGAGGATGATTAACGGTATCTCATTGTGACTTTAATTTGAATTTCCCTAATTACTAATGAGGTTGAGTCCCCTTTCATAGATTTATTGACCATTTGGATTTCCTGTTTTTGTGAAGATGTAATACTGAATAGCTTTTTATTGGTCTACTTGACCAGTTGTATGAACTCTTAGGAGAATTGCCTATATCCTTTGCCCTTTTTTCTAATCTTTTGTTTTCTTTTTTTTTTTTTTGAGACAGTCTCACTTTGTCACTCTCAGTAGAGTGCTGTGGGATCATAGGTCACAGCAACCTCAAACTCTTGGGCTCAAGTGATTCTCTTGCCTCAGCCTTCCAAGTCGCTGGGACTACAGGTACCCACCACATTGCCCAGCTATTTTTAGAGATGGCTTCTCGCCCTAGCTCAGGCTGGTCTTGAACTCATGAGCTCAGGCGATTCACCCACCTCGGGCTCCCAGAGTGTTAGGATTATAGGCGTGAGCCACCACCCTGGCCTTCTAATATCTATCTCTCTCTCTCTCTCTCTCTATCTATCTATCTATCTATATACACGTACATATACATATATACACACATATATATGTGTGTGTGTGTGTGTATATTATTTTTTTTTTTTTTAGAGACAGAGTCTTACTTTATCACTCTCAGTTAGAGTGCCATGGTGTCACAGCTCACAGCAGCCTCCAATTCCTGGGCTTAGGTGCTTTTCTTGCCTCAGCCTCCTGAGTAGCTGGGACTACAGGCATCTTTCTTTATATTTTAAAATTTGAACTATAGATGAATGTTTTCAGTTCATTTATAGTTTTGCCTTTTACAGAAAGTCTTTAAACCAACTAGATTTCACTTCTTGAGTGGATTTTTCCACATGGCATATAAGGGGAACTAATTGAAATTTGGAGAGATAAGTAATAAATGAGATTTTGAAAGCTTGCTACAGGGGACTTTTATTTTGTGATACTGAATAGCTTTTTATTGGTCTACTTGACCAGTTGTATGGACTCTTAGGAGAATTGCTTATATCCTTTGCCCTTTTTTCTAATCTTTTTCTTTTCTTTTTTTTTTTTTTGAGACACAGCCTCACTTTGTCACTCTCACTGTCACTTTATTTTTGGTTCATAATTTTTTTTTTTAACCTTTCCCCTTCCCCTACTAGACTTAGAATTACTTATGAAGAGGATCCATATCCCCTTTATTTTTGGTTCTTTAGTATGTAACATACCCAAGTACTTGGCAAATGTGTAACAATAATGAAGAGCCAGAAGGGCTCTTTCAGAGGCCCAGAGAAGCTCCTAGAGCTGATTTTCCTTTGTTTACCTCCTGCCCTCAGGATCATCTCTTTAGGTAAAAGGAGTTTGCCTTGATATTGCCAGCGAACATTTCTTTTTTTCTTTTTGTAGAGCCAGAGTCTCACTTTTTTGCCCTCAGTAGGGTGCAGCGGAGTCGCTCCAGCAACCTCCAACTCCTGGGCTTAGGCGATTCTTCTGCCTCAGCCTCCCAAGTAGCTGGGACTACAGGCGCCGGCCATAATGGCTGGGGCTGCAGTTTGGCTGGCGCCACCTTTGGTATATGGGGCCGGCACCCTATTCACTGAGCCACAGGTGCCTCCCGCCAGTGAACATTTCAATAGAAGTTATAGATCTCCTGTCTGTTGGCTGAAGTTATTTGTAGTAAGTACTTTGGAGATTTTTTTTTTTTTTTTTTTGCAGAGACAGAGTTTTATTTTATCGCCCTCTGTACATGGCAGCACACAGCTCATAGCAACATCGAACTCCTGGGCTTAGGCGATTCTCTTGCCTCAGCCTCCTGAGTAGCTAGGACTACAGGCGCCCACCACAATGCCCGGCTATTTTTTGTTACAGTTTGGTCGGGGCCAGGTTTGAGCCCGCCACCTTCCATATATGGGGCCAGCGCCCTACTCACTGAGCTACAGGTGCCGCCCTGGGGATTTTTTTTTAGATGGATATTAACAGAGTTCTGAAACTGTGTGTATTGGCAAATACATTGTTACCTTATTTGGTAGATCTAATATGGGTTTTGTTGATTTCCTCTGTGCAGGTTTTTAGTTTTTGGCAAAAGGTGTTATTAGAGTATAATAACATCTAATTATTAGCCTTATTCTGAATTGATGAAATTAGTTTAACCTTTAGTCAGAATTGTAGGGTACTGTGATGTATGGATTACATTGTTATATAACATTCACAGATATTTTTAGATTACTCTGAGTTTTAGCTCGTTTTTCCTTGTTTCAGCATTTTTAGGACGTGGAACATGTGGATTACATTATAATAATATAGAGGGTTCTTACCTGAGCCAGATAAAAATATGGTGGGGCAGCTCGGAGCCTGTGGCTCAAGTGGCTGGGGTTCCATCCACATACACCTAAAGTGGCGGGTTTGAATCCAGCCCGGGCCCGCCAAACAACAATGAGGGCTACAACAACAACAAAAAAAAATAGCCGGGCATTGTGGCAGGCGCCTGTGGTCCCAGCTTCTTGGGAGGCTGAGGCAAGAGACTCGTTTGAGCCCAGAAGTTGGCGGTTGCTGTGAGCTGTGATGCCACAGTACTCTACCCAGGGGGACAGCTTGAGGCTCTGTCTCAAAAAAATAAAAATAAAAAATGTGGTGGGGCAAAGTATGTTTTATTTTTTTTATTTATTTTTTTTTAAAGCTATATAGTGTTTTTGTTACTTTTTATTTTATTTATTTATTTGCAGTTTGGGCCAGGGCTGGGCTTGAACCCGCCACCCCTGGTATATGGGGCTGGCACCCTACTCCTTGAGCCATAGGCACCACCCGCAAAGTATGTTTTAGAGAGGAATATGGTAGTTGTGCTAAGGAGAATTGAGAATTAAATTTTGGGAGGAAGCAACCAGAGAAGTTACTTCTTAGAAGTATATACAAGGCCTGGGCCTGGACAAGGTGTAATCCTAGCACTCTAGGAGGCTGAGGTGGGCAGATTGCTTGAGGTTAGGAGTTTCGGACCAGCCTAAGCAAGAAGAGGACCCTGTCTCTAAAAAAATTAGAAAAAATTAGCCAGTGTTGTGGCAGGTGCCTGTAATCCCAGCTACTTGGGAGGCTGAGACAGGAGGATCGTTTAAGCCTAGGAGTTTGAAGTTGCCGTGAGCTAGGCTGATGCCATGGCACTCTAGCCTGGGCAACAGAGACTATGTCTCAAAAAAAAAAAAATTATATAGAAGGCCTGTTATATTCATATGTATTTTAGGATATCATGTTTGGCTTAAAAGAATACTTTTCTTATGTAGATACATTAATCTCCCTTGGCCTTTACCTCTTTCTTAATCTCTCCTGCAATATTATTATCATCATTTTCTTCAAAGGCGTGTTTTTGGTGTTCTGAAGATTGTGTGAACCCTCAGCTTATAATGTGTCAGTGGCAAGGTACAATGTTGGTCAACTATTGCAAGACATTGTCACTAGGGTTCAATAAATGACTTTGCCAAGGCAGTATATTCTTCTAAGAAATCATTTTTAGTTAGTTTTTTAATTTACCTTACTTTGAAAAGCATTTTTTATAGGTTTTTTTTTTTTTTAATCCAGTTGACTCTCTTACTAGTAGCTGTAGTAACTAACATTTACTGTGCATTTCTCCTGCTCTGGCTACTGGTCAAACACTATCCTGTGTCATCTGCATTACAATCCCAGGCTGTTTCCCTCTCACCAGTGAGAGAAATGGAGACTTAGGCAGTTACAAAACTTGCTCAGAGCTACATAAAAAATGCTAAAGCTGGGATTTGAACGCAGCCAGTCTGACTGTGGAGGGATGTTTTCCCCTTCTTGTGTTGATTCCTTTAACACCACTTATTTCTTCTTACTTTGGCATTGCAGGAAAATATTTTGCCTTAAACCCATAAAGAAAACTTTTTTTTAGTGATGATTATGGGCAAGGGGTTTACAATTTGAGTTTTTCCTCTGCTTATGAGATTCACTTGATTTAAAGAAAATAATTTGCTTGATAAAATCTCTGGACGTTGGCAAAGGCCTAATGATAGCAGTTCAGCATGCACACCATTCCTGGCTGGCACTGACATTGACCCTTACTGAACTGTCCTTTACATCCTAGCATACATTATTGGGTAGTTAGATTTTTTTTCCTTGAGTGTATCAGAAGCAGTAGTTGCAGGACAGCTGCATACATCTCAGAAGGATTTACTGTCAATTTTATGTTTCAGTGTTAAGCCTTCTTTTTTTTGAGACAGTCTCACTCAGTAGAGTGTGGTACCATCACAGCTTACTGCAACCTCAAACTCTTGGGCTTAAGGGATTCTCTTACCTCAGCCTCCCACGTAACTGGCACAAGTGCCCACCACAACACCTGTATGTTTGTTGTTGTAGTTGTTATTGTTTATCAGGCCCAGGCCTGATTTGAACCCACCAGCCCAGGTGCCCTAACCACTGAGCACCAAGCCAAGCCGCCTTTTCCATTTGCATCTTACACAGTCTTTGGCTTTGTGAATGGGCTTGACATCCCTGGAATTTTTTTTTTAATTAGCCTTATTGAAATATAATTGACATACAATAAACTAAATATTTAAAGAATACTATTTGTTGTGACATATTGTATACCTACCTGTGAAACTATCACCACAATGAAGCTACTGAACATACTTGTCACCTGCCCCTTTATAATTTCTTTTCCTATCCCTCCTCCTGGGAATTACATCCTGTATTAGTTTCCCAGGACTGTTGTAACAAAATATCACAGACTGGATGGCTTAAAACAACAGAAATTCATTCTCTCACATTCTGGAGGTGAGGGAAGCATTGGTTCCTTATGGAGACTCAGGGGGAGAATGTGTTCCATGATAGTCTCTTTGCTTCTGGTGATTTCTGGAAACTTTGGTGTTCTTGGCTTTTAGATATACCATTCCAGTCTTGGTCTTTTGTCTTCCCATAGTCTTCTTTGCTGTATTTCCATATCTAAATTTTCCTCTTCTTAGAAGGACACCACCTGTTAGATTTAAGCATGCTCTAATTCAGGATGACCTCTTCTTAACCTGATTATATCCATAAAGACCCTTTTTCCAAATAAGGTCACATTTGTAGGTACCAGGGGTTGAGACTTCAAAATATCTTTTTTGGGAATACAAGTCAACCTATAAAATACACCATCCTCAGCCAATCACTGGTCTACTTTCTGTCATTATATATTTGCATTTTCTAGAGTTTTAGATAAATAGAATCATATAGTATGTGTTATGTGTTCCTTTTTTGGTTTTTCTTTCTTGTATTTTCTTCTCCTATAGTATTTTTGTTACAGCGTGTTTGGTTTCTTCTACCCACATAATTTTGAGATTTGTCCCTGTTGCATGTATAACTCACTTCTTTTTATTGGTGGTATTCCATTGTATAAATATACCATAATTTGTTTATCAATCTATTGATGAACATTTACCTTTTTCCAGTGTTTGGCTACGACAGATAAAGTGTTGGTAAACACTTATGTACAAGTCTTTGTATGGATACAAGTTTCAGTTCCCTTTGGTAAATAAATGCCAAGGAGTAGAATTGCTGAATCATATGATTGCTTTACGGTTAACTCCTACAGAAACTGTCAGATTGTTTTTCAAAGTAGTTACGCCATTTTACATTCCCACCAGCAGCATATGAGAATTCCAGTTGCTCCACATCCTTGCTAATATCTGGTAGGGTCAGTCTTGTTAATTTTAAGTATTTTAATAGGTATATAGTGGTCACTAGTGGCGCCTGTGGCTCAGTGAGTAGGGCGCCGGCCCCATATACTGAGGGTGGTGGGTTCAAGCCTGGCCCTGGCCAAACTGAAACAACAACAACAAAAAAATAGCCAGGCGTTGTGGCGGGCGCCTGTAATCCCAGCTACTCGGGAGGCTGAGGCGAGAGAATCACCTAAGCCCAGGAGTTCGAGGTTGCTGTGAGCTGTGACACCACGGCACTGTACCAAGGGCAACAAAGTGAGACTCTGTCTCAAAAAAAAAAAAAAAGAAGAAAAACAGAAATTTTCTTTAAAAATTTGACAAAGTTCAGTTTACTCATTCTTTTATGTATTGTGCTTTTGGTGTTGTATATAAGAAGTAATTCATTGCCTAACACAGGTCATAAAAAACTTTTATGTGGGGATTGAATTTTATGGCTTTAGGTTTTACATAGTGGTCCAGAAACTATTTTTAGTTAGTTTTTACATCTAATGTGAGACATACACAGTTCTTTTTTGAGACAGTCTCTGTTTGTTTCCCTGGGTACAGTTCAATGGCATTGTCATAGCTCACTGTACCCTCAAACTTCAGGTTTAAAGTGGTCATCCTGCCTTGGCCTTCTGGGTACCTGGGACTCACAGGTGCCACCACAACACCCAGCTAATTTTGTATATTTGTAGAGACAGGGTCTTGCTCTTGCTTGGATTGGTGTCAAACTGCTGAGCTCAGGCAGTCCTCCTGCCTTGGCCTCCCTGAGTGCTAGGATTCCAAGATTGAGTTACTGCACCCTGCCTCATTTTTTAAAAATAGAACTAAACAATTGTTTATGGAATGCTTTTGTTTATATTATGCTTTGTTTTGATTTTGTGTGTATTAAAAAAACTATCTGTTATAATGTTTGCAAGAGTAATTGACTTTGGTGTTTTCAATAAAGGAGTATTTTCTATATATGGTAATGTTTTAGGTATAAAATTTGGCCTTTGCATAAAAAGGAGTCCCTACCAGTTCATACTCTTGTTTGGCTCTTCCAGAAAGACAGACTTTAGATAAGAAGCGGTATTTGACATATGCCTGAATTTTAAAATGGGTGATGGTAAACCATGTAGAAGAACATGGAAACAGTATTAGAAAAATGTCTTCTCAGCAGCTGTCTAAATGTTATGGATAAACCTTTTCTAATTCTATCAGTCCATATGAACTGTAAGAAATAAACTTGGTCGCTGATTTATTGTTGCCAAAAATGTCAAATCAAACATATGTCCTTATTAGGCTTAGAAATGATATATGTATAGCTAAACTCATTTTATAGTTTTATGCTGTTTTAAATGTATAATTGCAATTTTCTGTTTAAAATACCTTAATAATATTTTGTTTACTTCTAGTCGACAGAACCAACTGAAAGACCAGCAGCAACAGCAAGTGGTGTCATTATGCCCTGATGATGCAGAGTGTCTGACAGTTCCAAGGTACAAGCGAGACCTGGTTCAGAAACTAAAAATTTTGCGACAAGAACTTTCCCAACAACAGCCTCAGGCTGGCCACTGCCGCATTGAGGTTTCCAGGGAGGAGATTTTTGAGGTAAACTTTACAGGTCTTATTTTGAATTAGAGAAAAATTAAATTTAGTGTTTTACTCTGTCTTTTCCAAGAATACTTTTTTCAGGACTTATGTCTCTTTGGAATAGGAGAGTTCTGGCTGGGTGGGATGGCTCATGCCTGTAATCCTAGCTCTCTGGGAGGCCAAGCCGGGTGGATTGCCTGAGCTCAGGAGTTCGAGACCAGTTTAAGCAAGAGTGAGACCCCATCTCTAAAATTCACCAGGTGTTGTGGTGGGTGCCTGTAGTCCCAGCTACTTGGGAAGCTGAACCAAGAGGATCATTTGAGCACAAGAGTTTAAGGTTTCTGTGAGCTATGACACCATGACACTCTACCAGGGGTGACAAAGTGAGACACTATCTCAAAGAAAATAAAAGAGTTCTCGTTAAATTCTTTTTTAATTGTAGACAGTAGACGATGAAAGGTGTAATATTGGAGAGATTTAATAGGTAGAATAAGCATTTAAACAGACTGAAGATTGTCAAAAGTTCCACTTGGTTCAGTTTGGTCTCTGCATTGCAGATTCTTACTTGTTGATGAATTTTAAAAGACCACAAACATTATCCATCCCTTACTTCCTAATTCTTCTGAAAGGTAAGGGATTCTGAAATAAAAAAATTATTTTGTCTAATTCCTGTTGAACTACTTCCTCCATTTATTGAAAATTTTCCTTTCTGGTATATTCTTTTATCTTTGGATTACAGCCCTAATATCAGCTCCAAAGTTTTTACACAATAAGTGGCAGAGGGCAAAGGTGGGGGTTTCCTGCTTACTAGAGGATTCCTGGGCAAGAGATAATCCTTTTTCCAGAGGATTTTTTTTTTCTCAGAATAGTCTAGCCCTGTTTGTAGTCAGTTATTTGTATTTTAAAATGATTTAAAGTTGTCTATGGAATGAAGGTCATATTACTATTATGTGTTTTCAAAGCTTTATTTTTCTAGAACTAGGTCAGCCAACTTTTTTTTTAAATTTATTTTTTTAAGACAGTCTCACTCTTGCCCAGGCTAGAATGCCATAGCATCAACCTAGCTCACAGCAACCTCAACCTCCTGGGTTCAAGTGATCCTCTCGCCTTAGCGTCCCAAGTAAACTGGGACTTTAAGTGCATGCCACAATGCCTGGCTAATTTTTCTATTTCTTTAGTAGAGATGGGGTCTTGCTCTTGCTCAGGCTAGTTTAGAACTACTGAGCTCAAGGGATTTGCCCTCCTCAGCTTCCCAGAGTTCTGGGATTATAGATGTGAGCCATTGTACCCAGCCCCAACTTTTTAAAACTTGATATGTCTACCAAATTCTGGTTCTAATATGAGTAGAGCAATTACTATAAAACTTTAGGCTCATGGAACTAAAATATGTAGTTTTGTACCTAATGAACTTTTAATATACGTATTGAACGAATTGGTTTTAATAGGATTAAGCTGTATCTATTATGTTTTCAAAAGTTGATTTGATTGTTGAACAAATTGTATCTGATGTAAATAAACTTATGTTTTGTGGGTAGAGTGGAAAGGAGAGTTTACAATAGTAGGTTAAAAGTACCTAATAATAGCATGTTAAAAATCTTTTTGCAGGAGTCATATCGACAGGTCATGAAAATGAGACCAAAAGATCTCTGGAAGCGATTAATGATAAAATTTCGTGGAGAAGAAGGCCTTGACTATGGGGGGGTTGCCAGGTAAGGACTAGTTTGCCAGTTGAAGACATGGATCTTTATACTTATAAATTTAAGATACTTCTTGTGGTGTAAATTTCTCACTGACACTTATGTTCTGGCATATTATTCCCTAATGTTTGCAATGTAGCAGCTGTTTTTTTGTTTTCTTTTTCTTTTTCTTTCTTTTTTTTTTTTTTTTTAAAGAGATAGAGTCTCATTTTGTTGCCCTCAGTAGAGTGCTGTTGGCATCACAGCTCACAGCAACCTCCAGCTCCTGGGTGTGCAGTGACTGTTTTAATAGATGTATTCATAATGAAGTTAGAATAGTACTGCTATCAGAAGAGTATTTTAGAACTCTTCAATAGATCATAGAGCCCAGTGTGACTTTCAGAAACTACTGCAACCTTCCATGCATTGGTTGTTTGCAGGCCATATATATGCTCCATCTCTTTCCTTCAGCACCTTATTCTCTCTGCTTTACAGTTGTTCATGACAATTCTGGAATAGTTTTGAAACTTTAGTGGTATATAATACAAACTCAATACTGTTTCCTAGGCTCGGCGCTGGCTCAAGCGGCTAAGGCACCAGCCACATACACCTAAGGTGGCGGGTTTGAATCCCCAGCCCGGGCCCGCCAAACAACAATGATAGCTGCAACTAAAAAATGGCCAGGCGTTGTGGCGGGCGCCTGTAGTCCCAGCTACTTGGGAGGCTGAGGCAAGAGACTCGCTTGAGCCCAGGAGTTGGAGGTTGCTGTGAGCTGTAATGCCACGGCACTCTACCCAGGGGGATAGCGTGAGGCTCCATCTCAAAAAAAAAAAAAAAATACTGTTTCCTTTGCTTCCATTGCTATGCTTTTTTGCCTTCTTAAATGTATATGTGAGCATGTGCATGTGTATGTACACTGTGTAAACACATGTGTATATCATGTGGTCCTTAGAATGTATCAGTACAGGAGATAGAATATTTCTGCTACATTCATAATTCACATATCAAGTCAGATTGATTTATTTCTGATAGTACAGTCATCCTTCAGAATACCACACCGTTGGCCCTACAGAAACTTATGTACACAAAGTATGTAGGTTTCACGTACATGGACTTCCATGTATATGGGTTTTACATCCCACAAATGGAATCTCTGGCCACTTATATTTTTATCATCATGTTTTAGGGTTTACACAGTAAAAGATAATATCCCTGTTCCAACAATACGAACAGCAAACCACACTCTTGTCTAAAAGAAAGAGTAAATTAATGCTGTATTTTATATCTCTATAAGCTAGTATAATCTGCCATGATAGGAATGGACCAGGGTAGTGTAGATCACGTGGAGATTTTGAAATAAAATCATATTCTTCCCTTTGTTTTATATTTATCTTGGATTACAGATTTATTTAGTAATTGAAAGTAAAAGATGACTGTGTTGTAGCATCTCACAAATAGATGCTACAACTGCTGGATGCTACTGCTGGATGAACTGTTGGATAATACTTTCATACTCTCTGATGCTAAAATGTAATAAAATTTGCCCCAAATTAGAGTGAGAAGTGACTTCAATAACATAAAGATTTTATTTGCTATATTTGCTCATGGTAGATTTTCCCAGTGTGATCTTATATAACTACAGTTTTTTATTTTCTTCTGTTAATTTAAAAAATTCATCCTAAAGTGTTAGTGACATATCTTAATACAAATGTACTCATTAACAAAAAGTTTTTTTTGTTATATCTTGTTTTCTAGGGAATGGTTATATCTCTTGTCACATGAAATGTTGAATCCATACTATGGCCTCTTCCAGTATTCAAGAGACGATATATATACATTGCAGATAAATCCTGATTCTGCAGTTAATCCGGTATGATTTGTAGTTATGATGATGTGAATTAAATTGGGACCTATAATGCTTTTCATCTTTAAATATCAGTGTAATTGAGTACATAGGAGTTATTTGTCCTTGTCCTAGTTGTAGCCTTTGATTTTGGAATTCATCTTACAGAAAATTTCTCAAGTGAATGATTCTGGATATGTGCACAGCAATGTTTATTGTTTATAATAGCTTCCAATTGGAAACAACACAGTTGGCCACAAATGGGGGATTGATTAAATCATGACATAAAGCAGAATGATGTAAATGGTTAAGAGCATATATTCTAGAATTAGAAAGATATGGATTCATATCCCGGGTCTCATACTTAACTAGCTTTGTGATCTTCAGCAAGTTCTGTGACTTAGGTCTTAATCTTACTATTGTTAATACTAATAGATATAGTTTGTATCTCAGAGAAGAGTTGTAAGAATTAAACAAAACCCTGTACATTAACCATTTAGCACAGTGCTGTATGTTATTTAATCCTATTATATGTTATTAAGCACTCAACAAAAGTTAGCAGTTATAGTTTATTTATTGTCTTTAATTCTGTTATCTTTCCTTTTGAGGGCAAGCTCTGTAGCCACAAAAATGATAGTATGGGATAATAGCTACTGACATGATATGTTATATGAGAAGAAGATTAACAAGTAGTGTGATACTGCTTTGGCAAATGTGTATATATGTCCACATTGAAAGGCTCTATACTCTAATATGGACAGGTTATCTCGGGGTATGAAGTAATGGGTGATTATTTTCTTGCTTGCCTATATTTTATGTAAGTATTTTGTAGTGAACTTATGTGTTAAGAAAACTATTTAGGAGGCTCCTGTGGCTCAGTGAGTAGGGCATAGGCCCCATATACTAAGGGTGGCAGGTTCAAACCCAGCCCTGGCCAAACTGCAACAAAAATAGCCGGGTGTTGTGACGGGCACCTGTGGTCCCAGCTACTCAGGAGGCTGAGGCAGGAGAATCGCATAAGCCCAGGAATTGGAGGGTGCTGTGAGCTATGTGACGCCACAGCACTCTACTGAGGGCGATAAAATAAGACTATCTGTACAAAAAAAAAAAAGAAAGAAAACTATTTAAAGGTAAAAGAGAAGTTTAAAAATGATGTTAAAGATTTCTTAGTAAATAGAGAAGTAAAGTAAGTTTAAAATACAGATATCTAACAAAACAATCTACAACGAAAGACCAAATCTATTTAACTATGGTAGAAATGTTAAGATTCATTATAAGGAATTCTTTATTAAGGAAAGATTTTTAGGTAACAGTTCTTCTTGGGGCAACCCACTATGTCTCTGTCATAAGAACAGCTCACATTTGTTGAGTTGTTTACCATACTCCAGGCCCCATGCCATGTGGGTTTCATCACCTCCTTTTACTGCCCACTTAGACAATCTGAAGCAGGCCCTATAGAAATCTTCTGATTACTGAGCTTTGATGTGATGACCTATCCCTTGGAATAGTTGTACAGATTTGATACTTATTTAAAGTTAATGTTTAATATTTAATTTTTATTAAAAATTCTCTGCATAGTTTGTAACTTAAGCATTTATATAAACTTTTCCAGGAACATTTATCGTATTTCCACTTTGTCGGACGAATAATGGGAATGGCTGTGTTTCATGGACATTATATTGATGGTGGTTTCACATTGCCTTTTTATAAACAATTGCTTGGGAAGTCAATTACTTTGGATGACATGGAGTTAGTTGATCCAGACCTTCATAACAGTTTAGTGTGGATACTGTATGTATTGAGTTGACTTCTGTCTTTTCCTTATACTTAAACTCTGATCTTTAAAAAAAAGATTTAAAAACTGATGCACTTTTGTATATAATTTAAAATATTGAGTGGTTATCTGAGTGATAGGACCATATAAGACTTTATTCCTTTCTACCGCTTCCCTACACATTTCAAATTCCTTAAAGTTAGTGCTATTACTTTAAAAAGGGAAAAGAAAATCTGTGTATTCTACTTTAAAAGTACTGGATATAATAATTTCCTCAGTGCGATGCAAGTTCTTCTGTTCCAATCTTGCATGTATTAAAATAGCAAATTTCTTCTTCCCTTGTTTTTTTTTAAATGAAAGGACGATTTTAAAATCATACTTTAATAGTAGTAACTAATTCTATTTAAATTAAGGTAAGAACTAATTTGTAAATGGTCGTTAGTTTATGAAGTTACAGTGGCAATGTTTATTTTTACACAATACACAATACACAATAGCACTTTCTCACAGGGATACTTAGGCATTTGGTCATTTGGGGGTAGCCAGATTCAGTAGGAATCTGAATGCCAGACATTAACTGAAATTTTCCTATTTTGGTGGTTCTGGCAAAGTCCAACTTTAACAGGGCTTTTTCTCATTAACAGGAAGTGAAGTGTTTCCTCTGTTTATGTAGGTTAAAGCTCTTTGACTTTTCTGAAAGAAGTAGGTGGTATAGTAGCATAAGGACTCACAAGCATGATCTGAGTTTATGTTTGTTAATTATGAAACTTTCTTAGTTTTATCTGTCTCACCAAATAATACACCTAGAAGATCTGTATTTTAAGCTATCTTTTTTTTCCTGTCTAGTGAGAATGATATTACAGGTGTTTTGGACCACACCTTCTGTGTTGAACATAATGCGTATGGTGAAATTATCCAGCATGAACTTAAACCAAATGGCAAAAGTATCCCTGTCACTGAAGAAAATAAAAAAGAATATGTCAGGTAAATAATTCTGTGTTCTCAAGGCTGAGATTTTTTTTTAATGTTCTGAAATGACAATATGAAAAAACACTTAAGTGTTTAAGGTAGAATTAACAATTACTACAAAAAAGGCTTCTGCAGAATTTAGTGGTTTATGAACAGCAGCCTTTTATTGTTTCTCACAGTTTCAGCAGTCAGTAATTTGGGCAAAGAGCAATAGGGATGGCACACTTCTGTTGCACAAAATGTCAGCTAGGACTGAAACACCAGGATAGTGTCTACCTCAGCTAGCACAGCTCAGATGGTGGAGGGCTGACTGGGGTCACTGTCTGGGGCCTGCTTCTCACTGTTGCTTGGGTTCCTTGGTTTTCCTATGTGATATCAAAGGCCTTGACCTCTTCCCATAGCCCCCCTCTCCCAGCAAGATAGCCAGACTTATGGGATGGGTGGCTTTTAGAACACAAAAGCAGAAGCTGTCAGATCTTTTCAAGGCCTAAGCCTGGTACTGGCCAACATGACTTATGCTGTATGCTTTTGGTTAAATGGAGTCAGTTTGTTCAGTGTGGGCGAAGAGCTATGCGAAGGTGTGAATACCAGGAGATATGGGGCATTGGGGCCATGTGTAGTATAGTTACCATAGCGGCAATTACGAAGTGCTTCTGTGCTGTATGTTACAAGCACTAAGCCTGTTTATAAACGAGCATATTGTGAGTTTAAGGGGTAAATATTTATAAACTTCATCAGGTTTTATAAGTGGTGGCTCACTCTTAAAATCCCAGCACTTTGTGAGGCTGAGGCAAGAGGACTGCTTCTGCCTGGGAATTTAAGACCAGTCTGGGCAACATGGCAAAACCCTATCTCTAAAAAAAAAAATTGAGAAAAATTAGCCAGGCATAATGGTGTGTTCCTGTATTCTCAACTACTTAGGAGGATTGCTTGAGCTCAGGAGTTTGAACTTACAGTGAGTTATGATTTCTCCCTATATTCCAATCTGAGAAATAAAGCAACACCCTGTCTCAAAAAGAAGATAAAATTGAATTTTAGCTGGGTGCAGTAGCTTATACCTTTAATCCTAGCACTCAGGGAGGCCAAGGCCAGGTGGATTGCTTGAACTCAGGAGTTTGAGACCCTGTCTCTAAAATTTAAAAAGAAAAAAAAAGCTGGGTATGGTGGTGGGCACCAGCTCAGACCAGCCTGAGCTAGAACGAGGTCCTCATATTTACCCCATCTCTAGCTACTTTGGAGGCTGAGACATGAGGATCACTTGAGCCCAAGAGTTTAAGGTTGGTGTGAACTGTGATGCCCTGGCACTCTACCAAGGGCAACAAAATGAGACTCTATCTCAAAAAAATAAAAATAAAAATAGAATTTTGAAGTATTTTGAAATATAACTAAAAATCTTCCTAACATAACACTGTGGCAATCAAATTTAGGAGTGTGAACTTCACTGCATATACACAAAACATGCATGCTGTATTTTTGGTATAGATTATATTCTCAAATCCTGTTGGCTAAAATTTTCCTAGTTTAAAAATGAAGCCTGAGGTTTGGCAGCTGTAGCTCAGTGCTTAGGGTGCCAGTCACATACACTGGAGCTGGCTGGTTTGAGCCTAGCCTGGGCCTGCTAAACAATGACAACTGCAACCAAAAAATAGCTGGGCATTGTAGGGTTAGGGTGCTGGTGGGTGCTTGTAGTCCTAGCTATGTGGGAGGCTGAGGCAAGAGAATTGCTTAAGCCCAAGATTTTGAGGTTGCTGTGAGCTGTGATATCACGGTACTCTACCAGGAGTGACAAAGTGAGACTCTGTCTCAAGGAAAAAAAAAAAGATAAAGCCCATGAGTCTTGTACACTGTTGCGCTGTTGATGTTGGAGTTTATACTGGCATAGTTTTTTGGGAAAGCACTTTGATACCAGGCATCAAAATAACTATGTGTGTGCCATTTAACTAGCAGCTGTGTTTAGGGCTCTTCTGCAGACACACACATGCAACAAAGGAAATATGAGAAAAGATAGTCAAATACTATTTGTTAAAAAACCCTACTAAAATGTTTTTAGAGAAGATTCATTAAATACTTATATTCAACTGAATATTATGTGACTAAAAGACTCCATAGTATCAAATTAAAAATCAAGTCTTAGAAGAATTATGTAGGAACAAAATCTGTGGTATTATGTGAAAGATGTTCAGGACTGCTATGTGCCAAATAGAGTGCCTAGGATGAGGAAGCCAAGGTGGTGGGCCTGGAAATAGAAAGAGGGTGAAAGAATAAATTTTTAGGTTTTACTCTGTCTTCACAGTTAATGTCAGATTTTTCTTTATGTATGTAATAGGCATATATTATATTTCTAATTATAAAGTAAAATAGAGGGCAGTGCCTGTGGTTCAAAGGAGTAGGGCGCCCACCCCATATGCCAGAGGTGGCGGGTTCAAACCCAACTCAGGCCAAAACTGCAAAAATAAATAAATAAAAGAAGGGTGGCGCCTGTGGCTCAATGGGTAGGTCTCTGGCCCCATATACTGAGGGTGCTGAGTTCAAACCTGGCCCTGGCCAAACTGCAACAAAAAAATAGCTGGGCGTTGTGGTGGGTGCCTGTAGTCCCAGCTACTTGGGAGGCTGAGGCAAGTGAATCACCTAAGCCCAGGAGTTGGAGGTTGCTGTGAGTTGTGATGCCTCATCACTCTACCTAGGGCAATAAAGTGAGACTCTGTCTCTAAAAAAATAAAACAAAAAATAATAGGCTGGGTGTGGTGGCTCATGCCTGTAATCCCAGCACTGTAGGAGGCTGAGGCAGGCAGATTGCCTGAGCTCACGAGTTTGAGACCAGCCTGAGCTAGAGCGAGACCCCATCTCTTAAAAAAATAGCTGGGTGTTATTGTGGGTGCCTGTAGTTCCAGCTACTCGGGAGGCTGAGGAAAGAGAATTGCTTGAGCCCAGTAGTTTTAGGTTGTGTGAGCTATGACACCTTGGCACTCTACGAAGGGCAACAAAGTAAGACTTAGTCTCAAAAAAATAAAAATGAATAAATGAGAATTTCCCAAGTGTTAGTAATGTGTCACTTCCAGGATCAGGTGTGTCTTAGTCCCTAGGCTACACTCTCTTTCTTAAGTTTAGTTACACTTATAGCAAGATAATAATCCCTTGCTAACTGTAAGTCTGAGATAAAAAAATCACAAAAACTTTTACAGTTTTGTTTTCCTCTTAATCTGACAAATAAAAATGAGATTCTCCAAAGGGTATAATGTTAAGCAACTTATTTCTTAAAGGAGAGAACTATTTCACCAAGTTTGGAAAAGGAAATGCAGATAACAAATTGACAGATGAGTAAGTTCCACGGTGTGTGAGATGAGGTTTCCCCAGGCAGGTAAATGAAAGCAGTTCACTCATAAATCATAAGTTCATATAATGGGCGATGCCTGTAGCTCAGTGTACACTGAGGCTGGCAGGTTCAAACGTGGCCCAGGCATGCTAAAAACCAACAGTGACAACTACAACAAAAAAATAGCTGGGCGTTGTGGTGGGCGCCTATAGTCCCAGCTACTCGGGTGGCTGAAGCAAGAGAATTGCTTGAAGCCAGGAGTTGGAGGTTGCTGTGAGCTGTGACGCTACAGCACTCTACCCAGGGTAACAGCTTGAGACTGTGTCTCCAAAAAAAGTTCATATAATAGATATGGCTTAATGTACTTTTTGTTGGTAAAATTACGTCTTCCAGTGTTTTTATAGCCTCTGGGGAACAATATGCAGCTAATCAAAAAGAGCTTCATTGCCTTTTACTGTTTCTTCTCATTTCAAATATGAGGATTCTTCACTTTCTTCTATAATTCTCCCTCAAATATAAACAAAACACTCAACACAGTCATATTTTATTTTTAAGTAAAACCAGAAATACTGTCATTTTTGAGTGAATGGGCTTTTCTGTTTATTGGTTATCTTACCAGTTTAGAAAGAAATTTCTTCAAGTTTTAACTTTAGACACATCTAAGCTGTGGACTTCAGTTCACTAGGAGTTTCTTTGATTTGAAGAGTTGCTTTATTAATGCTGCTTCTGTTACTGTTACTAGAAGATTACCATTTTTTATCAATAGTAAACTGCCTCACAGTTCATGATTCACCTATCCCCATTAGTCTGAGGTTTTTTTAGACTTTAGATTAAATATTATTATTATTATTATTAATACTTTGAGACAGTCTGTCATCTGGGCTAGAGTACAGTGGCATCATCAAAGCTCACTGCAACCTCAAACTCTCAGGCTCGAGGGATCCTCCTGCCTCAGCCTCCTGGGTAGCTGGGACTATAGACACATGCCATCATGCTTGGCTAATTTTTCCATTTTTAATAGACAGGGTCTTATTCTTGTTAAGACTGGTCTCAGACTCAAGTGATTCTCTTGCCTCAGCCTCCCAGGATTATAGGTGTGACCCATTGTGCCTGACCTAGACTAAATTCTTAGCCAGATGCTTGTAAAGTGCAGTGTTGCAGTGTTGTTATAGTAGAGATAATTACCAGATCTGAATATATGTATGATCATATGAAACCCCTGCCAAATGTTTACAGGCTCTATGTGAACTGGAGATTTTTACGAGGCATTGAGGCTCAATTCCTGGCTCTGCAAAAAGGATTTAATGAAGTAATTCCACAGCATCTGCTGAAGACATTTGATGAGAAGGAGTTAGAGGTTAGTGCATTAGTGTCATGACATCATCTAGTCTAACAAGGAAAGACTGGGAATTATTTTGTTAGAGGAAAATGGTATTTCTGGTGCTTTTGAAGTTTCATGGTTTAGTGCGGTGAGAATTCTTATTCATGGAAAATCTTTCATGCTTTTGAATGCCTTTCATGCTTTGGGATTTCTGTGAATGAGCAATCTCTCTCATATTATGAACATTCTTAATTTGTTTTTCCATATTCTTTATTATTTTGAAAAGATTTCATGTCTTATATGTAACTTTCTTTCAATTTTTTTCTATTCTGATGGTTACTGATTTGGCTAATAAAACCTCATTAGTAGATCTCTGTCATATTAAAAGTTATTTAGATCACGGTCTTTTCTCAATTGGTTTACACTGAGCTTTGCAAGAAAGTATTTGGTAGACAAGATCATGGAGGAAATAATTAAAACACTAAGGATAAACTGTATCTAAATGCCTTTAGGCTAACAGTATCTGTACTAAACAGTTTTTTGTTTCCTTTTAAAGATTGCCCATAAAGTGCCTCATGTCTGGTTTTATAATTAAGACTTTAACAAATACATCTGACTCTTGTACTGAACTATTTTGAAAAAATAATGAGCTTTTATTTTACCAGAGGTCTCACATTTAGTTGGTGGGGTAGGGATAGCACAAATATTTGAAGCCTACAATTGTTTAAAATATTATTTTATTAACTTCAGGGTCCTCCCTAGCTAAATATGTTAATAGTCCTGTTAGCAAACAATTAGAAAAAGATTGGTTTTCATTTCTTTTGTGATTGAATTATTCATAGTGAAATAGCCAGAAGAAAGTAGTCAAGAGGAAAAAGAAAACATAGTGGGAAGGGCAATAAAGTTGAAATACAATGCATTTTCATTTCCTATAAATGAGAAATTTGGCCTTATATCTGCCACTCCTCTGAAGAAAAGAATTGAGAAGTTGTCTTTTTTGTTATTAAATATATCCATAATCCTTTTCAGATAACTTTTTCCCTGTTGAATGTGGCATCAAGTCATAAACTTCTTAGAAAAAAATTATTTACTTAGTGTTATGCTGGATTAATAGGATTATTATTATAAAGTCGAAGACTTACAAGTTTTATACTGTACATTATCATAATTCACTGTTATAAACAATTACATTAGACTTGGATCCAGGGCAGGCGTCCTTAAACTATGGCCTGTGGGCTAGATGCAGCCCACTGAGGACATTTATCCCACCTGCTGGGTATTTTTGCCACCGTTGCCTGTCCTGCTTAGCAGCTGACTCTTCCCAGGGCCCCCATTCTGGCCCTCTAGCAGTCTGAGGGACAGTGTATTGGCCCCCTGTTTAAAAAGTTTGAGGACCCCTACTCTAGGGAGATATGAGCATTAATGTAGTCTAGTCTAAGATGGTTTTGATGTAGTTCATCTATAACTGACCTTGCATCATAATGTCAAGCAGAGATCTACATCAGTGTGTTCATGTATATTTTGTGTTTTAATATAATTTTATTAAGAAAATTGTATTAATCACTTTTGCTGTTGTGTTAGCAAATAAATCTAAGAAGCAACTGTTGTTGCTTTCACAGGATGTAGTGAAAGAAATAATACAGCCATATTTTACAGCAGAGGACACTGCTAGCCAAGGGAGGTGACCTGAATTGTTCCAAATCACAAAGCTAATAAGTGTTCAAGCCAGGCTGATATGATACATGTTTAAGGGAGACACATATAAACTGTGTTTACTCTTTGGGTCTCAATTTTTATACATTAAAAAAAATTAGAATTCTTTTATGAAATTAGAGAACTTTCACAATTTTTTCATTTTGGACTTTTCATAAGGCCATCACAGTGGTGGTTCTCTGATCTTGAGGAGGAAACCTAAACCTTCTGTGTGTAGAGAGCTCTCTTGAGCTTTTTAAGATACAGAACCTAGGTTCGTTGCCTGTGGCTCAAGTGGCTAAGGCACCAGCCACATACACCTAAGGTGGTGGGTTCGAATCCAGCCTAGGCCTGCCAAAACAACAATGACAGCTGCAACCAAAAATTAGCTGGGTGTTGTGGCGGGCACCTGTGGTCCTAGCTACTTGGGAGGCTGAGGCAGGAGACTTGCTTGAGCCCAGGAGTTGGAGGTTGCTGTGAGCTGTGATGTCATAGCATTCTACCCAGGGGGATAGCTTGAGGCTCTGTCAAAAAAAAAAAAAAAAGATACAGAACCTGACTGCCATCCCAGGTATACACAGTTAAATATGACCATAGGACCTGATGTTTATATATATGTGTGTGTGTGTGTATTTTTTTTTTTTTTTGAGACAGAGCCTCAATCTATCCCCCTGGGTATAATGCCGTTGCATCATAGCTAACATCAACCTCCAACTCAATCAATTCTCCAGCCTCTGCTTCCCAATTAGCAGGGACCACAGGCACCTGCCACAATGCCC
>CAUYTI010118620.1:0-28046 GCA_963575145.1 Galago senegalensis | reverse complement strand
AAGAACAAAATTATTACTACTCAGTTTTATCTTTTTATTTCCCTCACAGTGATTCTGAGTATTTCTGCTATAGTGGATTGTTTCAATTTGGGGGACAGAGAGAACTAAAAAAGGCGGGAAAAATACAGAATATGAATCTACAGATATGCAACTAGATAATGAGCCTGAAGTACTGAAGTAAGTTTTTACGGGCTGATATATTCCACTGATGATATAAAAGCAATGGAAAGCTGAATGTGGAAAGTGTGTGTGTGGAGGGGGGTTTAAGGTATTCTTTCTAGTTAATTATTCAGTAAATCTAAAACTGCCCATTAACGTAGAGTCCATTAATCTAAAAGAGAGAGAGAGAAATGGGGTTCAAACACATTGATTTGTTCACTCATTTTTCCTCTTAATTGGTCCTGGTAGCAGTTATTAATGCACAATCAAATTTGTATTGGAATCCTAAATTTGAAACTTACATGCATTCATTACCGGCACCTCTCAGCACTCCCAAAACTTAATTCACGATGGACGGTAGACGTAAACCTGACGCACGAAACTAGAATTCTAGAAGAAAGTTTTGGAAAAACTCTTACAGAGAGCAGCGTAGGCAACGAATTTATGAAGAAGACTGAAAAGGCAATCCGAGCAACAATAAAAATTAATAAATGGGACCAGGTTGAGTCAAAAAGCTCCCGCACAGCCAAGCAAGCAATCAGCAGAGTAAATAGACAACCTACAGAATGGAAGGTTGCACATGTAGATAGCCTTTTCTCCCCTCTGTGGACGCTGCAACGTTATAATCTGCAACCTATAAATCTGATGAAGGGCTGATAACCAGAATCTACAAAGAACTCAAGCAAATCAGGAGGAAAAATTCAAACAACCCCACAAAAAACTGGGCAAAAGACACGAACAAAATGTTTTCAAAAGAAAAGAGACCAATGGCAATAAGCATATTAAAAAATGCTCCATGTTTCTACTTATCAGGAAAATGCAAATCAAAACCACAATGAGGTGTCACCCAACTCCAATGAGGATGGCTTTTATCAAAAAAAAATCCCAAAACAACAGATGCTGGTGAGGATGTGGAGAGAAAGAGACTCAGTTGGTGGGGCTACAAACTAGTACATCCTCTCTGGAAAATAGTGTGGAGATTTCTCAGAAAAGTCAAAGTAGACCTAACATTTGATCCAGCAATCCCACTATCAGGTATTTACCCAATGGGGAAAAAAATTATTTTATCAAAAGGACACAATGCCCTCAAATCACAGCCCAATTCACAATCGCAAAGATGTGGAATCAACACATGTGCCCATCCGTACATGAGTGGATAAGGAAATGTGGGATAAGTATGCCAGAGAGTACTGCTCAGCTATTAAAAAAATGGTGAACTGAGACATTTTTCAACAGCCTGGATGGAACTGGAGATCATTCTTCTAGGTGAAGTTTTACAAGAATAGAAAAAGAAACACCCCAAGTACTCACTACACAACTGGCACTAATTGATCAACACCCAAGTGTACATTGTTAGTAAAATTCAGTGGAAAGCAAGCGGAGGGGTGGGGGCAAGTTACACTTAACAGATACAATGCTCACTATCCCAGTGAGGGGCACACGTACAGCTTTGTCTCAAACTGTACAGAAGCAATTCACATAGTCAAAACATTTGTATTGCCATAATATTCTGAAATTTAAAAATAGAAATAATTTTAACAAAAGTGTTGGCATGTTAACCAAAATCCATGTTGGTGTCAAACTGAGCTCACGTTAAAACCCTTCTCCATGAAGTAGAGATTTTACTGAGACTGTCCTATTTCCTTGATATGAAGTATATCTTACACTTTTAATGGGGTGCATATACAGCCATTAAAATAAGTATAACCAAACTAAGCAAATTTCTTCACCTCTTTGGAGACCAAGCAGAATGCCTTGGTGGAAGCTTCCTCAACAGGGAATTATTATGGAAAACAAATGAGGGTGAGATCACTTCTGCTCCATCCAGTCCATCTAAAAACGGGCAAGAGGTTCCCTAGTGTGAAGGTTCTGAAGAAGCTTCAGGATACAGAATCTAACAGATGGATGAGAAAAAGAGTTTGCCTTTGAAACAAAAGATATTTTTTGATATGGAAGGTTCAGCAGAAGCTCAGCAGAAGCTCACCTCTGCTGATGGCCTGGCCTCTCGGTGTTGACCCTTTCACCAGTTTACTCGCTTGCTGATGTAAAATATAACTACTAGAGATATGGCATGAAATAGATAGTTTATTATAAAAATATTTGCAGTTATACAACTTCCACCACTTGTCTTCCATTTCTGTGATGTTTTAAGATCTTTCTTCTTCAATCCATAGAGTTCTAAATCTATTACAGGCCTCAGAAATATCTTGTAAATAAACATCAGAAGAATCAGATGTTTGGGGATATCAGGAGACGTTATGTACGTCTCAAAAGATACCAGTCTCCTGTCTGTTGGAAACTGGTTTCAGAGCTATTTAGCATCATGGGATAAAAGCAGGCCCTCTTACATTTGAATCAGAAGTTGTCAAGAAAAGGCCATCTAGGCCTACAAGGACCAGAGTTGGTTCTAAACCCATTTCTAGTTCTCTCTTGAAAAGTCCTAGAAAAATTCCCAATTACTCCCCACCACTCCTAAAGCCATTGTCCTTGAACAGTAATATCACCCAAAATGGGCAGATGACACAAAAGAATATAGGTCACACTGCAGCTTTCTGGGGTGGCTTAGGGTTTTCTGCTTTTCTCTGGCTCCTTAATTTGACATCAGACCTCAAGACTTCATCGTGGATCTGGGTTCATGAAAGGGAGCCCCCAACCTGGGTTACTAACTATTACATGACCCTGGGGGAAGTCCCTTCACCATGAGGGCTCAGAGTCATTATATTAAAATACATTTGTACTAGATAAGCAACTCTAAACCCTTTTCTATTTTGAAAGTATTAAACTTATTTTCCTAGCAAATACTGGCTGATCAGACTCAGTGCTGGAGAATTAAAATCATCAATCTTTTTTTGTCAATTGGTCCAGAGCTATTCCTATGGCAGTGGCTCTGGAAGACCCTGTAGAGGTCAAGGGCTCTCCTAGAGAGAGCTGAGAATCCCAGAATAACGGGTATCTCTGATAAGCATCAGGTTTGGTAACAGCCCAGAGGAGAACAGTAGGGAGCCTGTCCTGCAAAGCTACCAAGAGGTTAATGCATCACATGAAAAACAGCAGTAACTTCCTCTTTCAGGACAGCCCTGCTATTTAATACCCCCAAAGACCAAGGACAAAGAATGGCATTGTGTAAGCACTGTAACTCAAGCAATTAGCCAGGTAATGGTCTGAGGGGTTCATTATAGCAGAATGTCAATTAAAACACTTGGAAGGAGATTATGCAGAGCACTTAGATTTCAAATCTTTTAAGCTACCAGGGTGTAAGACTAAATTATAGTAAATGTCATATTGCTCCAGTAGGTATCACACAAATGAAAATAAAGTTTCCTTTCTAATATGGACGCTTCCTTAAGATCTCATAAATCCAAGAAATTGAGAGGAGCAGCCAAGTGTCTAGTCTTGATTCAAGAATAAAGGAAATGAGATAAAGGATTTCATGTTTGGACCGAGTATCTTCTGTCCTACCTTTGGCCTCATTAAGTAATACCTTGTATATCTCTTGTTATTTTTTTAAGGATTTGAAGATATAGCTCTTGGTTTTTCTTTGGATTTCTGCCAATGGATTTAAGGAGAAAGAAGAGAACAGGAATGAATAAAATGGGAATTTCAAAGGGAAAACTGTTTCTTACAAAGATCTTTAGATGAGATTTTTCTGGTTAGCGGCTTGCCTGCCTTCATTCTCAGAGAAGCCTAGCATTGCCCTTTTTTATTCTTTTAGTGCAGACATGTTATTAGAAAAACTGACTTCTTCAAAATGGAAAATAAATGGCAGCCTTCTTTATGAAATTTCAAAATGCAAATAGCATTTAGCATCTAAATAGATGACCATAAAGATTTATCTGGAATACTGGTAGAAAACACTTATAAACACTAGTTTCTTTTCTAAAATCCCTCCAGTCAAGTTTAAGCCAGCAGTTAATTTTTATTCATGAATTATAAATTCTTTACAGGAGGGAGTGAAAATAAAATGACCAATTGAGGTAGAAATGCAGTGTTCCACTAATTCTATCACAGAAAGCTAAGCGCGTTTTAAATTTTTATTGTTATTCATAATTGTTCCGTAGAATGCCACAGGCACAACATATTTTTAAAAGCAAAATGTATTTTCCCCTTACTGGATAATTGTTATAAGGGAGACTATATTTTTATGCCTCTGTCTATATCTTCTTAACTGAAGATATACCACACTATTATAATCTAAACATAACCTGATTCTTAAGAGCTTTGCTGCATATCACGTCTGAAAGGTATTCATTACTGCATGGTACCAAAAATATGTAGTTTTACCTCAATAATGCCACTGTATTATGTTCTCTCTCCCTTTAGAATTTATGTATTCTAGTCATCTCACAGATATTCATAAGTTTAGTAACTTTAAAATTAAGACTGATTCTATATTCCATGCTATAAACTTCCACATTTTAAAAGTCAATACGAAAAATAGATTTAATACCAGAGAGGAAAGGCTGCCTTTTATCAATTGTGTGCTTTTATCATTTCTATTCATATTCTTACTTCCTTGAGGCAAATTATATCAACAGGACCTTTCTCAGCCTGAGATCTTGTTGCAAAAGGCCTGATGGAAGATAAAATAAATCAATGTTTGTAATCATCTCCTACCTTACAGATGTTTCCTTATCAGCAATCCCTCTCCTGGGTGGTACACTGGAAAATTCAGTCTCATGTACCATTAGACAGGGGTAAGATTTACCCCTACCCAATGAGAGGTGAGCGCCCTGTGATGAGGGGAGTGGTAACTTTCTCAGACACTAAAGAAAGGCTCTGAAATCTGATGAAATGCAAATGCCTCGGGATTATTGAAGTCTTAGCTCTTCACTGGTCCTGCTTTGTCTACCATCCCCGTTGGTTTACAGGGCTGCCTTCCATCCTCATGCTTTAAGGTCATGGTACCACAAAGTCAAACAAATTTCCTGTTTAGTAAATACTATAGTTCTCTAAAGTATGTCCACTACACTCTGCTATTTGGGAATCAGCTGTGTATTCAGAAGCATCTGATTCCATTGCTGAGGGAGCTCTCACTGCAGCAGAATAGCCACGTAGAAGACAGTTCTGAACAATCCACCCCACCCTGCCCGTTATGAGTGAGCCTGCCACCCATTGGGAATTGACCAAAACCCATAGATTCTTGGCCAGGTTCATGCCTAAGAAGATATCTTGTCATTATTAAGGGTCTAAAATGAGATGTCCCCAAGAACTTATAAAAGTCCTATTAGCCTCTTGACAGATCATTTACTCATTAATCCCACAGCATTCATGAGAAAACTGTTGTCCTAGAACAGGCAGCACCTGTTCTAGCTGCTGAGCAGAAAGAGGGACAAGGCCCCTGCTTTCGTGGAGTTTGTGTCCTAATGGGACATACAACCAAACATTAAAACACAAATATGTACACCATAAATTCCCGACATTAACAAGCTAATGAGCATTATGCACAAGCCAATGACAGCAGCTTTTGCAGATTGGGCTTTCAGCAGCTAATAAGCTTAACCTGCTGCGATCTGGATGGCAAGGGGCCCAACAAGGCAGAGGAAATCGGAGGAGGGGAAAGGCATCCCAGTCGCGGGGATCCTGAGATGCCCACAGGCCCTGCACTGTCCAAGCAACACAAAATAGATGTCCGCAAAGGCCCAGAGGAAACCAAGAGAAATTCCAGACCAGCAACACGGTGATCGGATTGAACACATTTAGACATCTAACTCACCACCTGCAGGCGGAGGCTGGTCAATCATCAAAACAGAGAAAGGAATGTGGACAGCACAAACGGAATTACCACCCATCCAGACAGTCCCAGGGAGCTCGAGCAAGGAGATTTACATGTTCCAGCCCCATTAGCAAGCTGATGCCCATTATGAGCGGGATGCGGCTGATTAGTTTAACCAGATGCCAGAAAATGCTTGATTAATGCAAATCCTCTCCCGATTCCACACTCATCAAGTGCGGTCTGAATCTGCCCTCTGACGGAATGTGCTGACCATGACTTCAAATAATTCGATGTAGTGATTGTTCCTGGTAAGTTACAAAGTGAGTTTCTAATTATCATCTGGCTTTCTCTATAGCTGTCCACAGGGAGAGGACGCCTGGTCATGCTGATCTAACGACAGCAACCCACATCAATTTCTCATTGTAAATTAATGGGCATTCTAGAAGCTAGCTGTCTCCTGTTCAGTTTGGGATTTCTGGGGATCCGATCACTGCTGGGCGCTGACAAGTTCAAGTTCAATCAAGTCACTACCTAGCAGACCCTGCCCAGCCCCAGGTGACTTTTTCTAGGCTGTCACTGCCTCCTCCTGATACTGAAGATGTGGCTATGGTTACTGCATCCCCATCTAAAAGGCCTGATTAGCTCAGCTGAGCCTGATGAAGAAAACTACTGCCCAGAGACACACAGTCACGCCCATGAGGTCTACCTGTGAGTTCACGATGCTGTCTGAGACTCGTGGCAGACAAATAACAGTTTCCTCATCTTTCAAATGGAGGAGTTTAGCTCAGTCTTTTTTTCATAGAATCTTAATTACACAAGTAATATGTAAATACATGCCCCACATGAATTTACATAAAATATTGCAGAGAACACCCTCCAGCTGCTTACTCCTGTGTTGTTATCACACGTGAATCCCTTCAAACCTTCTAAGTGTTTGTACCATATGTCTACATACTCCATACATCTATCTACCTATAAAAATAGGTGGGATTGTCCACTCTGTGTTTAATGAATAGTTACTTGTTGTACAACTTGTTCTATAACTTTCTTTCATGAAACAGTATGTCTTGGAGATTTTTCTACATCACACATGTAGCTCTCCCTTGGTCTCCTTAATTATTGCATAGTGTTCCATGATGCCAGTACACTGCACTTGTGTTGGCTAGCCATCAATTGAAGGCCATTTAGACTCTTCCTGATATTTACCCTCTGAGAATATTGCAGGAGCTATCTCTGTACATTCTTCATTTTGCATACGAAAGAGAGCTTCTTTAGAATAGTTCCAGGAAGGGGAACTACCTAATGAAATTGTCTGAGTCTAGGCTCCAGCTGTAATCCATACACAGACCACTTGAATCAGAATCATAGAAGTGTTCATTAAAAATAAGGTGTGTGGGGAGAAGGGAGGGTGGAGGGAGGGTGATTGGTGGGATCACATCTATAGTTCATCCTATAAGGGTACATGTGAATCTCTCTAAATGTAGAATATAAATGTCTTAACACAATAACTAAGAAAATGACACGAAGGCTATGTTACCAGTTGGATGAAAGTATTTCAAATTGTATATAGAAACAGCACACTGTGCCCCACGACAGTATTAATGTACACAGCTATGATTTAATAAAAAAAAGAACATAACTAAAAAAATGTAGCAGTTATAAAAACATACTGTAATAAAAGTTATGCAAATGTGATCTGTTCTCAAAATATCTTATTGTACTATACTGAACATAACTGAAATTGCAGAAAGTGAAACTGCAGGTAAGGGGGTCCACTGTAGATACAGATATATTGATATGCACACATGTTTACATGTCATATAGTTCTCTGCTGATCCAGCTATCTGCGACTGTGTCAGTGCAGGTCTGCTAAGATGGTAGGGTTAGATATGGAAGATACTTATTGGAGAAGGCTGGAAGAACCTTCGAACCATGCTGTAGATCTGAAAGCTGTGGAAGAAGAGGGAAAGAAAGAGGATGAGTTTGGAGTCATCTCTGACCGCAGCACGTTTCAAAAGGTTTGGCCCAAGGTTTTGAGCCAAAGTTGCCTTTTGGAGAGGCCCCACATCTCACTGGAACTGGCCTCGCATAGGCCCCCTGCCCTGTTTAGTCAAGGGCTGGGAGAAGCCTGTGGGAAGCCCGGCTTGGTGTGAGTCTGGTGGTGGATTCAGAGGGGATACAGGAGGGCCATCAGTTAATGACATTCACTGCAGCAGGAGATCTGAGAGGCTGCCACATTTTGACAGCTGCCAGAAATATTTTTTTCTTTCTTTCTCTCTCTCTTTCCTTTTCCCTTTCTCTCTCTCTCTCTTTCTCTCTCTCTCTCTCTTTCCTTTCTTTCCCTCCCTCCTTCCCTCCCTCCCTCCCTCCCTCCCTTCCTTCCTTCCTTCCTTCCTTCCTTCCTTCCTTCCTTCCTTTCTCTCTCTTTCCTTTCTTTCTCTTCCTTCCTTCCTTCCTTCCTTCCTTCCTTCCTTCCTTCCTTTCTCTCTCTCTCTTTCCTTTCTTTCTCTTCCTCCCTTCCTTCCTTCCTTCCTTCCTTCCTTCCTTTCTCTCTCTCTCTCTTTCCTTTCTTTCTTTTCCTTCCTTCCTTCCTTCCTTCCCTCCCTCCTTCCTTCCTTCCTTCCTTTCTTCCTTCCTTCCTTCCTTCCTTCCTTCCTTCCTGCCTTCCTTCCTTCCTTCCTTCCTTCCTTCCTTCCTTCCTTGCTGCCTTTCTTCCTTCCTTCCTTCCTTCCCTCCCTCCTTCCTTCCTTCCTTCCTTCCTTCCTTCCTTTCTTCCTTCCTTCCTTCCTTCCTCCCTCCCTTCCTTCCTTCCTTCCTTCCTTCCTTCCTTCCTTCCTTCCTTTCTTCCTTCCTTCCTTCCTTCCCTCCCTCCTTCCTTCCTTCTTTGTTTCCTTTTTCTTTTTGAAGACAGAGTCTCACTCTGTCACCCAGGCCAGGGAACAGTGGTAGTGGTATAAATCAAGGTTCACTGTAGCCTTGAACCCGTAGACTCAAGCAATCCTCTCGCCTCAACCTCCCCAGTAGCTGACATACTTTTTTATTTTTTGCAGAGACAGGGTGTCACTGTTCGCCCAAGGTGATCTCAAACTCCTGGCCTCAATCAATCCTCTCACCTCCTCAGCCTCCCAAACTGCTGGAATTACAAGCATGGGCCACTATGGCCTAAATTTAGTCTGCTTTTTTCTATGCAAATTTTAACTTATGTTATCCTTGAACATGGGAAGTTTCTCTTTGAGAAGTATTCCCATTAACAAATAAAAAGATAAGGATCGGATAAGACTATCACCAATTTTCAAAGCCCTAGTTTAAAAAAAAAAAAATGTAAGCAATGAGGGTCGGTGCCTATGAGTCTAACAAAAAGAAAGGCAAGCAGACAGTGTTACACCACCTACGAAAAAAGCCTGCCAAAAAACTAAACTTGAAAACAAACAAAACTCTAGATGTAACTGCTATTTTACAGGAAATACCTGGTACAATTTCTTTAACAACCTAGGGATGCAGGCAGCAAAATCCAGACTGTGCAAAACTCCACAGGGCCGATGACACAGCTTCTTCACAGGTAAACTGCACGCTCAAAAAACAAGGAAAAAGGTACAAAAAGGGGAAGAAGAAGAACTAGAAATTCTAAAGTATCTGAGAGACATTAACCAAGCCCAGTATAGGGAACTCATTTGGTTCTTGTTTTGAATAAACAAACTGTAAGAAGATTTCTTAGATAATTGCCCTAATTTTAAACATTGACTAGATATTTCATGCTACTGAGGAATTATTGTTAATAAGGAATTTTTTAAGTATGATAATATGACTGCGGTTGTATTTAAAAAGAGTTCTTATCTGTAGGGCAGGGGTTCTCCAACTGCAGTTTGCCTTGGAATTACTGGAGGGCTTAATTAAAACTAGGATTTATGGGGGGCCCCCACCCTGAGAAGTTTGTATTTAGTGGGTCTGAAACAGGTCTCAAGAATTATCAATTCTTAAAAAAAAAAAAGATTTCTCACAAGTTCCCAGGTGACGATGTTGAAGCTTCTGGCCGGAGGACCACACTTTGAAAACCCCTTCTTTATGGATAAAAATGGAGGGACAATGTGGACATGACTAAAATGAGACTGTCAGCTGACAATGAAAGCCTGGTGATGAGCGTATGGCGTTTCATTATATTCTTCTCTCTACAATTACCTCTATTTGAAGTTTCAAATGAAAAGTTTCAAAATGAAAATAAAGGGTAAGTTTTTACAAGTATAAATAAAATAATTAAATGATAAGTATTTATTGTGTAAATTTGTTTAAAGCATACATTAAAATAACATATTATATATAATATCAATTTGAAAATATTTTCTTTCAATTCTACATTTCTTTTTCTTTCTTTTTTTTTTTTTTTTGAGACAGTCTCCCTACGTTGCCCTCAGTAGAGTGCTGTGACATCACAGCTCACAGCAACCTCCAACTCTTGGGCTTAAGTGATTCTCTTGCCTCAGCCTCCCAAGTAGCTGGGACTACAGGCACCTGCCACAATGCCCAGCTATTTTTTATTGCAGTTGTCATTGTTGTTTGGCTGGCCAGCGGCTGGGTTCAAACCCACCAGCCTCAGTGTATGTGGCTGACACTGTAACCACTGTGCTACGGGCACTGAGCCTCAATTCTACATCTTAAAAATCTTATCAAACTTCTGGCTGTCTTCATTATCATTAACACCTGTTTTGAGCCACTTGACATCTTTCTAGAACTCATTAAGACCTTGGTTTAAGTTGTTTAAGAAACAAGACTTTTCAAATCTGCATTTGATGCTACCTCTGGAAATTTTCTCTCAAGCCCCAGGTATCTATTATAGGATATTAAGACAATTCGTCATGTTCCCTTGTTTTGGAGGGCAGTGTTCATGACTTCCATGATACAACCACTTAAAATTAGTTTTATTTATAAACAATCTTAAACATTTCTTGTTTACACTTCCAACTCTGCCAAGTTCCCACACCCCAAGAAGAGTTGCTAAATCCGTGTTAGTTCCCATGTTTCATTTCTACCAATTCTTTTAGGCAAATATTACAAAAACAGCATTGAGCAGAGTTCAGGCTGTTGTGTGGCCCCACGAGCAATGTGCTATGACTCAGGGTACACCCAAAGAGAGAATGCCGCATTGAGCAGAGTTAGTTCAGGGTGTTGTGTGGCCCCACGAGCTGTGTGCTATGACTCAGGGTACACCAGATGAGAGAATGCCACAGGGTCCGGGATCTTGCAAATCCTAAGGGCAGAACCATCAGGAATGGTGATCAGAATTTCCCATGTTACTTTCTTAATACTTGGAGACTATCTTTAATTTTGAGAAACCAACAGCCCAGGGTGATCGACATCAGCAAAGGGAGAAACCTGAAGCCCGACCCGCAGTCGATCTGAACCACACTCCCGGAGCTCCGTCCCATTCTCCAGCCCTGCCTCTCACGTCATTCAGCAGACTCAGCACCATTTTTGATGCTGGGCGTCAGCAGAGAACAAGAAAGAGTCCCGGCCACATGGAGATGATATGATGAGGGGGCCGTACACAAGCAATAACAAACATGTGATATAGTTTTAGAATTTGGAAAATATTCTAGGAGGTAAAAATATTTTCCTCTTTGCAAAGGTGAGGCCATGGAATTTTGTCTGTAATGTCTGGGCCAAAGTACCTATGAGGGCAGGGTCAGACCTGCCTTTCTGCACCTGTATCTTGAGTGATAAAGACACTCACGAAATTTTGGTGTCAAAATAAGAGCAAACGAGAATAAAGAGTCTGTGACAATGAAGAAGTGTTGAGAGTGTTTTTTTAGGGTACCATAATGTAAGGCATATCCGTTCTCAGAGGCAAAGACATATATAGATGGAAATGGAAATATTTTATGTTGCAAATAAACATAATATCCTGAGAACAGTATGTCTGAAATACTTAACCAAATACTTTTCAGAGTGAAATTGCTCTGTAAGCTGAACATTGAATCTTTTTCATCCTAGCATAGTAATAAGAAACAGGATTCAACTCTTGTCACAGGGTTTACTAAGAATACGTTTTAGACAAGTCTGATCTAATTGTTGCTGTATTAGAAACAATTTCATGGCTCCCTATTGCCCTCAGAATACAGCATAGATGCTAACAAGTATGTTTAAAGTTATGCCTTTCTCCTCCCTCTCTGCCCAGACTTATCTTTATCCTTTCCTGAAAGCTAACCTGTGCTTTGAAAGCATCCATCTCTCTCCCTGTACATGCATGCATCTCGAAAATTTTCTCTATCCAGATCTCTTTTTCCTGTGACCATTTTTCTTCTCCTCCTCCTCTCATTAGCTTATCCACATCCAAGTCTGATATATTTTGCAAGTCTACCGGGGTCCTCAAAGTTTTTAAACAGGGGGCCAGTTCACTGTCCCTCAGACCATTGGAGGGGTGGACTGCGGACTCCGGGATGAGTTGACTGCTCAGCAGGACAGGCAGCAGGCTGAATAAATGTCCTCGGAGGGCCACATGTGGCCCACGAGCCATAGTTTGAGGATGCCTGTTCTAGACTTAGATGTCATTGCTGTCAGAGCAGGACCACCAGGTCCAGGTCAGGAGGACCCACAGATCATTGTGAGGGTGGCCCTTACCACCTTATCACACGCCCACAACAGTTTGCCCTGACTCCCCCCTGTCTGTGTGCTCTGTGAGAGCAGGGCCCCACTCCGTCTTATTCACTATGTGACCTATCGCTAGTGCCTGCCCCGGACTGCGTAAGCCAGACATATGACCTATATGAAGGAAAGCTATTTAACTTCTGCAAGCTTCCACTTTCCAAATGTAGAAGGGTGTTAATACTTGCTACCATGGGGTTGCTATAGGGGTTAAATTGAATGACATAAACAAGGTACCCATTGTTACACCTATTCTAGAACAGTCATTCCCACCTACTCTGCCCACTCTAAATAGCCTCTTGGTCTTTCCTTAAAATGCTCCTGTCTACAAAGCATCTGTAGGTTGCTATCCACATGGACAGGTTATTCAACTTGACTATCAGTAGACACTCGGATCCCAGGAAGTCAGACTGTTCATGTCTTCTTTCAATTACCTGCTATTAAAAATGACCAGGATTTGTTTTAATCAGATGTGGTAAAGTGACAGGCATGGTGACAACTGCCTTTGAAAGAAGAGCTACTTACTTAACATTTCCCAGGAGACGAGGGCATGCTTCCCCCCCACCCCCGACCATGCAGGGCCCCATGGGCAGGCACCAAGTCTGGTCTGAAGGCAGAAGAGGATTGGGGAGGGGAGAGCACAGGCCATGGCCCTGTTGTGGAAAAGGCAAGGCAGGGTAGGGTGAGCAGCTTGGGACAGCTAGTTTGAGTAATGTCACCAGATTTCTGGGCTGTCCCTAGTTGTCTGGAACCTGGTCCTGAGTAGATATAGAGCAGGGAGGAATTAACATGGTGTGTGTATTACAGAGGTGGTTGGGATTTTCGCCCTTCCTGAACTTGCTGATTAAAACAGCCCAGGAATACCCTTATCTCTATTAGAACCCACATTTGACTACACACACCTTATTCTTTTCTCTTCTTGCCCACACAAGACACTAACTAACTGAAAATATATTTTCCAAACATATATTAACTGTATAGTGCTGAAACTGGATTTGAGGAAAGCTTTCTTGATTGGGGGTTCAATGCCTCCATTAGCACAAGGGCTGAGGTTCATTTAAAACTGGGAACGTGTTTACAGGAATTGGTGGCTCACTCACATTGTCCTTTCTTCTTTGTCCCTCTCCCATCTTCTGCTTTGTGCTTCCATTTGCCTTGTTTCCTCTTTTTAAAATGTTTTGATTTTTAGTTGTTATAGGCAAATAATATTTGTCTATCTTTATGGGATATATATGGTGTTTTGTACATGTATACAAATGGGATTTAATCAAAGCAGGGTCATTGGGGTCTCCATCAACTCAGGCATTCGTTGTTTTGATTCCCATCCAGGCACAGGGCCGTTGCATCTCTGTACCAACTGGAGACCAGTCCCTGTCCTATGTACATGGCCTCCCCCGGAGAAAGCTCAGAGACTGGTCCTTGGAACAGATGATGAGCAGTGGCTCTGCGCAACCCGAGGTGTGTATACTAAGAGTGGTTGAGTGTTTTCTATTGTGGATGAAAGGGTATTATTTGTTGACTATACATTCGACATGGTGCACATGACCAGAAATAAGTTCCAGAAAGCTTCCCTAAGGAGTTCACAGGCAAACCCTGACCACTTCCACTGAACTTCTCATCCTCACCTCCCCCCGCCCCGGCCCCACCTTCTTCCTCTTCTATGGTTCCTAAGCTCAGGAAGGACCCCAGTGCCCAGTTAACTCAGTCAGGACCTGGGCATCATCTTTAATCTGCCCCACCAGTACTACACTCCAGGATCCGATGAGCTTCTGAGATTTCTTTTCTAAATTCTCATACCATCTGGAAAAAGTTATTTTGTAAAAGACAGATGATGTACATTACAGTGCTTTGGCCAGAGGATGTACTCCGAAAAGATTTGCCTGCTTTCTTCTTTTGGCGGGAGAGATCTGAGACGTCACAAGCTCATGAACACACCACCACACTACATCCTGGCTGCCAGTGCCACCAGCTTGCCCTGTCCCAGGCCAGGCCCATGAGGGGACATGCTCAGTTCAGTTCTTTGCCCCTCCTGTGGTCTCGTTGCCCACCTTCTAATCATGGCCTGTTCTTTGTTCTCTTTGCTATACTAGGATTTTGACCAGAGGCCAAGTGGGACCACGAGAGAAGACAGTTTTCTTCTTGCCTTGGTCAGAAGAGAACTTAAGTCACATCTTCTGAGTCCCAGCATACTAGACAAGCTTTTGAAGGAACTGAAGATCCTGGACCCCATCTCCTCAGGGTTTCTTCTCCAGTCTCAGTTGAGCCACCTCTTCTTGAAGCATCAAATCCCTCTACAGTTACCAACAGTCAAGATCCTTTGCCAGAGATTTTCCAGGAGGGGCTCTCCTGAAATGGTACAGCCATCTTGCTATTTTAAATGTGGGTCCTTTTTGTTTCTTTTACGTGTACCTGACAGAGTAATAGAATTAAGGGGTTTCTCCTTTCTTGAAAATTAACTTTACTATTGACCCCTAAGATAAAAAGCTTATTTATATTCCTATACAGACATTTCTAGTTAGAATGGACTGGACAGGAAAATAGACTTAAGCCTTTTAGCTCTGTTGAATTTCTCTTTAAAGGACTTTCCCGGCCCAACTATCATTGTCTACTCTTAACACAGATCACGTAGTTATGGAATCAAGATAATGGGCCCACTTGGGTCTATTCATACGCTGGTTCACTCTGTGGACCCTGAGGTGAGAACTAGACTAAGATGTTCTAGGCTTCATCACGGGTCTCCAGAGAGTTAGACGTGGGAGGTGTTGTTGAAATATAATCCACCACCACCATATTACTGATAAAGAAACTGAGGCTCAGAGGGCGTCAAAGAACTTGCTCAGGGCTCCCAGGAAATTAATGGCAGATCCAAGTTTGAGACGCCAGTTCCCCAATGACAACATGAAGGTTCTTTGGGCACTGCACTTCCCAACGTCAAACTTGTGATTGCATACCAATCATGGTCCAAGTGTAGCCAAATTTAGGGACCCAGAGGAAAATACCCTCAAACAGGAAGATGTAATAGCAATGGGCAAATCATTAGTGAGCCGGTATTGATAGCAAGACAGTAGACAGACTGTGCAAACCTTGAAAAATAAGGCTCTGGCTTTAACCCTAATTCTGCCAACATCAGCTCTGTGATGTGGAATACCTTCTACTTAATTTCTCTGGTGCCTCAGTGATTTCATCTGGAAAACCAGGCCAAAGCGTTTCATAGACATAGTCTGGAGATTTAGTAATCTGGTGAATGCAAACGAATAGTTCAGTCGTCTATTTATTAGAAGTATGTAGCAAGGCAATGTTAATTTACTAGTGCAACCTATGTGAATCTCCACTTAGACCAAACTTCTGGCCTGACCTAGTTTCCATCGGGGACCCTCTTTATCCACCTTCCCCAACTTCTTCCCCCTCCCACGACCCTGGACCTATCTGCCCACCAGAAGCCCTAGCATTTCATCCCTCACGGCCATGGAAGTGGATGATATTCTGTCAGTCCTTTCCTAGGTGGGAAAAAGTCTTGGGATTTTTCACCTAGCCAGATAAATTCTTGTCTTCATATTATTCAAATCTTATTATCTGACTATATCAGATATATTATTTGATATGTCAAATCTTATTATCTGACTATATCTGTGGAATATACTCAATATATCTACAATAAATATATAAGTGATATAAAAAATAATGAGAAAGAGAGAAAGAGAGAAATGGCATACAGGTAAGGTTACACTCTAGTTAACAACTCAAAGTTTTAGTGGCTTAAAACAACAAAAGTTTATTTCACTCACATCACAATTCCATACTGTCAGCCACAAGCCCCTCTCAACTGCTGTTCTCGTAGTTCCAGAACCCAGGCTGGCGAAATTGCTACTCTAGGATATTTTTGGACATGATGGCAGAAAAGAAGGTTCTCATGTCAGCAGTTCGCCCTCCACCCAGAAGTGGTCCTGTCACCTCTACACACAAACCATAACTGGTCACATGACCATATCCAAGCACAAGGCAACCAAGAAGTCCAATTTTACCCTCTGTGTAGAAGGGAGAGTAATAGGAATATGTGGTAGAAAGCACAAATGATCATGATACTATATTTTTAAAGTGTTTTTTGGAAGTTTTAATGGTAAAAATGTTTCAAATACACTTATTTCAGTGGGGGCTTCTTTCCCTTACATGCAAATTAAATGAGGATATTTTATTTTATATTGAATTTTCAGGTGAATTATGGAAAGCTACTCTTGTTTTTAAGAGGTGCAGCTTCAGATAACTTACAGCAAAGCAAAACCACTGCAGACAGCAATCTGAGGCACCCTGAGCATCTCAGCGATCACAGACAGAGGTACTGTTCTTCCCCCAGTGGGCGTATTATTTCTAGGTGTCCTAGTCAATTTGGGCTGCTACAGAGAAAAGTACCATAGCAGAGTGGCTTATAAAGAATGGACATTTACATTTCCCAGTTCTGGGTGTGGAAAACCCAAGATCCGGGTGCCAGCGTGCTGGGGAGGGCCCTTCCTGGGTTGTAGACTGCCGACTTCTCTCTCTGTCCTCCCTCCCAGGGCAGAAAGACAGCAGCCCAGCTCTCTGGCCGCCCTTATAAGGGCACTGCGGTTGTTTGACTGTGTTCCCCAAAGTCCATGTGTTGGAAACTTAATCCCCAAAGCGACAGTGCTGGGAGATGGCACCAAGCAAGAGGTGCTTAGCTCATAGGCGCCACCTTTATGAACAGATGAATGTCATTGTCACAGGAGTGAGTGAGTTACTAAGAGAAGGGGCTTGTTATAAAAATAGGTTCAATTCTTGTTCTTGTCCTCTCTGGCTCTTCCACCTTCCACCATGGATTGAGGCACTAAAAAGGCCCTCACCAAGATGAGCCCCTCAACCTGGGACTTCCCATCTTCTAGAATGATGAGAAATAAATGTCTGTTCCTTACAGGTATGAATGACCCATTCTCAGGTATTTGGTTACAGCAACACAAAACACAGGCCCCTCCTGAAGGCTCTAGCCTCATGACTGATCACCTCCCAAAGGCCCTGCCTACTTACGCCATCACACCGGGATTAGGGTTTCAACACGGGAACTTTGGTGGAAGGGGAGACAAACATTTAATTCATAACACTAGATTTCTAGAGCTGGCAGGGACCCGGGAGGCATTCACTGTAAAATCTCACCCAGTGCAGAATCACTTTGCTCCCCATCAACACTTGGCTTGTGCTTTAATGCTGAGACTCTGACTCTCTCCCTTTCTCTCTCTCGGACCAGCGCAGTGAGTTATTTGCAGCAATTGCATATGTTTCTTAACATCAAGCATGTGTCTTTGTGAAGTCGCTCTGTGAAAATGAAAAGCCTCATTATGAAATGAGAAATGATTGTGTATGAGTGGAGAGCTCATTTATAAAGTGTGATTTCAGAAATATGTTCACTCAGTGAACTCCTGGGTTACGGGCGTTAGCAAAGAAAGGTTTGAGGTACGAGAATGAACAAACCCTTCATATGATCACAGGGGAAAGAAATGACTCAAATAAAAACAGCGTGGAAGGAATATCACTGGAGAGGAAGCCCAGTGACGTGGGATTGTCACCAAGGAAAGTGACCAGTTGCAGTGGTGAGGAGTAGTCCCTATTATAGAAACCTGGGCTTAACTCTTATCTCTGGCACTCAGTGGCTGTGTGGCCTTGGCGTTCTACTTAACCTTTCTGTGCTTCCATTTTCTAGCTATAAAATGTGCATAATGGGCTTCCCGTCCCTGATTTGTGGGAGTAACTGAGTCAATAAATGCAGAATTCTTTTAACTTCAGATTAATACGAGGGTAGAAATGATTAGGTTACAGTGTTTGCATTTGTTAGATAAAATCCAAGTCGTAGTTGAGTCCTTCACCAAGAGGTGTGCCATGGACCCTGACATTGTGCCTGTCAGGTGGGAGTTGACCAGTCCCCCCACCTTGATCTTTACTAAGTTTTTGTCTTGTGTGGGTATTTGTTCATCTACTGGCTTCATATTAGCATTGAGCACATTGGACACTTGCTTTTCCATTCTTATGATGTTTACTAAGGAGAATGTTCTTCAGCTCCATCCAGGTTAATATGAAAGACGTAAAGTCTCCATCTTTTTTATGGCTGAATAATATTCCATGGTGCACACATACCACCGTTTATTCATCTATCCATGGGGTGGTGGGTTGCACTTCATTGATTTCCAGTAGTAACTGAGTTGACAAATGCAAAGTTCTTAAAAATAGTGCCATTATTTTTAAACTATTGTTCCAAAAGACCCTCTTTTCTGTTATAAATAATGTGACATAGTGATTGAAAGCTATGGCACTTGAGTTTTTCCATCTAGAAAAAAGGCCAGATTTCTTGGGAAAATATCCTGGACCTGGTGTTGAACTTGATTCCCTTCTAAGGTGTGTCTCTTTTGAGTCGGATACTTCATTCAACAAGGCTGCATTGAATTGAAGCTGCTTGCCAGGCCCATTTTGCTGAACCCAGTGAATTCCGGGGTTGACAAGGCCCAGCCTCTCTTTCTAGGGCCCACAGTCCAAAGAAAATGCATCTACACATCACGCTGGGACCAAGTGTGACAACCTGTGTGAGCTGCAGCCACACGTCATGCTGGGACCGAGTATGACACCTGTGTGAGCTGCAGCCACACGTCACGCTGGGACCGAGCGTGACACTCCTGTGTGAGCTGCAGCCACACGTCACGCTGGGACCAAGTGTCTGACTGAAAGCCACAAAGCCTTAGAAGTCTCTAACGATCAGCCACCACCCTTCACATAATACAGACCATAAAATATGGCCCTGGGAGGTGATGGAGCATGCAGGGGAGCACAGGGCCACTTGGTGGCAGATACAGTCTCATGAGTCCTAAACAGGACACCTTCGCTGATCCCCAGACCAGGGCATAGCCACTCCCCTCCATAACAGTTATGGTATTTGTAATTATTTATTTAACATTTGAAGTTGGAAATAGCGTCTTTCTTGGCCACCTCTCAGTCTAACACAGTTCCTGGCATGTGGGGGATGCTTAATAAATATGTAAGTGGCATCTCTGATCACCTAAAGAGCTCGCATCTTCTCCACTTCCAGGGACACCAGGATATCTGCTCTATAAAAAGGTGCCTGAAGAGATCATTCTGAGCTCGTCAGAGAATGTGCTGCTTTATACAAACCAGACAGTGTGTTTGTAGAAACGCAGGACGGATGGCCCATAATAAAGCGAGGCTGCTTGTTAATTAGCATGCTGCTCGGGAACCACCCCCCTCGTGGTTCTGTCAGGTAGAGCCTAAACGGGCATCTCTGTGATGTTTTAAAAGGTTCCAGCATCGCCAGTGGCAGCAAGGGTGGCAACAGTTCTCATCAAAGTCAGACCAGATGAAAGGAACTGCAGCAACAGACTTTCTTAGAGACCCCACCAGCTGCAGCAAATGGGTTCCATACAGCACCTGCCCACACAGTACTCAGTGTACTGAGCCAGGGGCCAAAGCCACACGAGTTCCTACCCCCCAGGAACTGGCATTGCAAGAAAAGAGGAAGGAAAACTTCTGATTCAAATCTGGGACAGAGACATCTGATTGGCAGAGGCTGGGTCATGTGTCCTGCAGCCAGGACGGGCTGGTAAAGGAAATACCTGGTACCCTCTGCTGCTATAGCAAGAGATGGGCCCTGTCCCATGAGCGGGAGAGCTCCCTGGATGGGAGGGGGGAGTACAGAAGCTGGAGAATGAGGTGAAGTCACGTCACCGTAACCACTATTCCTGCCCTGGACCAGACTTTTGGAAAATGTTATTTATTATTAAGTAGTTCAGAAAAGTATAATTTAGGGCCAAAACTTGTGTAATAGTCACAGAGCCCCCCTCCTTCCAAAAAATGAAATAACGTAAACTTTTAAAAAGTTGGATAAGTCTGAAACTAATCAATTCTAGGTACTGTACAAGATCTCCAGGAAATAGTAAGGAACAAAGGAGACTTGGCCTCATAGAGCAGTCTACTAAAGTCCAGCTTTAAACAACAAATAGAAACGTGATTGTAATTTGAAGGAGAGTTAGTTATTAAGGAAAAAAGCAAGACATTCTGCAAGAGCACACGCAGGTATCAGGCAGGGGTGTGTTAGAACCAGACAGGAGGCCACCGTTGCACACCTCTCCCCAACTCCTCATTCAGAGAGGTCACATTTGAAAACAGCCATGGTGGGAGTATTTACACCTCAGGAATTGGTAATGCAGCAAATCAAGACTTTATCTTGGAGAGCTGCATGTTAAAGATTTATTTACCAGCGAACCCAGGAAAGGATGGGTAGAGGTTGGGGGATGTCACAGGCTGGGCCTCGGGGGAATTTGACATTTATGTTGAGACGGTGGAAAATGGGAGGTTCACAGAGGAAATAATAGTTCAGCTGGATGTGGGGGGACAACTAAATTTGACTGTTTAATGAGTAAACATCTCAAAGTAGCTTCATAAAATAAATGTCATTTTTTTGCCTTGTTTTATAACTATCATTCACAGTAACAAGTAAGTTAGATCAACCATCGTAATAATTACATACATTTGCATGCAAGACTGTAAGTAAATAATTACTCCCAAACATTGCGGGGTTTTCTGATACAAAGAGCAAAGTCAAGGGTAGAAATTCATCTGATTTAGGATTTCTTCCCTAGAAGCTCCCTGGTGACAGGGCTCTGGCAGGAACTGCTTTGTTTCCTTTGCTTTGTTTGTGGCAATAGACAGTTTGGAAATTTGATTTGCCATCAGTCATTATTTGAGCTTAATAAAGGTAAGATTAAGCGGGTAAACTACTGTGATTTTTTTTTTCTTTCAGCCTGGAATTTTAAAAAGGCTAGAAAGATGGATTAAGACTTTTGGCTTACGTTGTTGTCAAACTGGTTGTTGTCTCCTGGGGAAGAGACTATAGCACTCGCTCAGATGGAAGAGGTTTGAGTTATCTATGGAATTTCCATGTGCAGTCCCAGGGCCAGGTCACTAAGCCTGAGAAGGCCTTGGCGACTGGGCTCTGGGGTTCCCGGTGTGCAGCAGAGTTGAGAGACACACATGAGGATGTGCAGCTGCTTTCAGCGGTCACCTGCTCATGGCCTGTGTCTTGCCCCCCACCCCCCACCAGTGCTCCACCTCACGACTCCAGCTCAAGGTCAGAAGCCAATGAGAGCCTGCTGGAGCTTTTGAAGATGGCTCTAAAGACAGCCAATGGCAAACTCAACATAGAGAACCTCAGTCTGAGTTTTCGAAAAGAAGATCACTCATTCTCTGGCTGTCTCCCTCCACCCAAGGTAACTAAAACGAGATTCCAGACTTGTTTCTCTTTAAAGGCTACTTCAGGGCACTGGGTCTGTGGTGGTCAGGCGTGGGGACACCTTATTATGCATTCTGCCCTGCCCGTGCAATGCATTAGATAATTGTGTGTTCTGTGCCGAGAGGAGAAAAACAAAATAGAAAAGGGAATTGTGAAAGCGGTCCAGGAATTACTTAAATTGGGCTATGTTTTATGTTAATAATAGAGAATCTGACAATACCCAAATAATATTTTGCGATGGAAAACAACTATTTTTCCAAGGCCAAATGTTCCAGTGAGATCAGCATGTGGCATCCCATTCCTCAGGAACATCAAATTCTAGGGGCTGATGTAATTTATTGCAGATAGAGGTTGGCCTGCAGTTTTGGAGCACTTATTAACTGTGCAGACGCGTTGCTTTGAAGAGGATCAAGCGCCTATTAATTCATGGCTCTCCTGTAGCCAAACAAACCCAATCATAAGACTGCCTGGATACGAGTGAAATAACAGTTGCCCCTATTACTATAACCCGTTAATGGCACCTCATCACCTCCACACTTTACTGAGCTCTTACTAAGGGCCAAGCACTGTGCTACATCGGTATAATCAACTGTGCTAAGGCAAGACTTAGGTTTGTGTGTGTGTACTACACAAGCAAGCGTGTTTCATAAGAAAGAAAGAGTGCGCCCATGGAGGGAGCATCCACGGGTCAGAAGTGGTCTCTACTGCGCTCAGGAGAAGATCCCCAGAAGTAGGATAAGCAGGATAAGTTCTTGGCTGGATTAGAAACCACGTAACAAAGTGGTGAAGCTCGAATGTTCTCAGATGATACTCCTAGAACGGAATATAAAAAACTTGAAAATTAAAATATATTTACTAAAGTTCTTTGTTTCTCAGATTTTCAGCTGGGAAAACTTAGTTCCAAATACCTCCCTCCTGTGTGTGTTGTGAGGATTAAGTGAGATGAATATGAATATTTGAAGGTATTAGCGTATTATCTGATTCACAAGGCCTCACTAGTCATTTTCTTTCTTGGGTTTTTTTTTTTTTTAAATCAGTGTTGGTGAAGTTCTCACATCAAAACAGCCTGAAGGAGAGAATCTTTCCCATGGTTAAGGGAGGGGCACCCAGGACACTGGCTATCAGGACAGACATTGAATATTCTTGCCCACCTCCCCCCACCACAGCTGGTCCTGAAAGCTTAACTTTGTGGTTCAGATCCAAGGATAAGGGGCACATTTTCCTTGAAGCTGGTCTGCATTTTGTGAGCCATCTGGCATCTCTTAAGACATCTGGAACTCACTCACACTATATTATAGTTCTTGGAGGCATGTAAAATAGAATTCTGTTTCCCCAGAACATGAGGCAAATTGAGGCCCAAGGGATATTGGACACAGGAAGCAGCAACGGTAACACCCCACTCACCTTATTTCCAGACACAGGACTTTCAGAGTGGGCTGGGAAAGCCCGTGTCTGAGTTAGAAGGGTTGTTCTTTTGTTGTTGTTTTGTTTGTTTGTTTGTGAGCAACAGCTCTTCATCTCATTGGGGTGGAGGCAAAAGAATCACAGAACTTCTTGAGTTTCCCAAGCAAGCTATGCACTCTCTCTCTCCAGAAAAAATTAAAATTAAAGCATATCTACACAGTCACCATTGCAGAGGGTTTATGGATAGATTGTCTGTAGTTTCCAAGATAACTGAAACTAAGTCTTAAAGGATAATCTATAGCTCTTGTCACTCAAATCAGTAGAATTTTGACCATTCACAAAGAATAGTACAGAAACGGGTCACATATCCGTCATCTTCCTTCTGAGGACTCACTCATCCTGCCCGTCTAGCCCATCTTTAATGCAGGATGGCTTCTTTAGGGACGGCTGAGGCAATGTGGATCTACCTAAATTTACCTACTAATGACACTGACCATGACTCAAGTCAGGTACAGACTCAGTAGGGCTTCAGAACCTACGAAATTCCCGGCACGCAGGCTCACTTCAGCCCTTGTACACATAATCTGTATTCTTCACCTCCTGAATTTACACTTGCCCTCTGGTTCATATCACCACCCCCTCCCTGACTGCTCCCAGGAAGACCTTACTGGGACACACTTTGCGTTGCCCTCCCTCTGATCACTCTTCTTCCTTTCCAATCAGCTCCTTGTTATCATCTGGAGGGAGGTCCATGCTGAGATAGCCCAGGTTTGTGAGCGTGAAGTTCATTCTTGGGGCAAGACTTCAGCTACAAACCAGTTTAGTGAGCCAGGACTATAAGACCTTCGGCAGTGGGTCGGGCTCCTTTCTCACATTTAGTTATTTCTATAGCTGTCCACTCTGCCCTATTTAGTTATTTCTATAGCTGTCCACTCTGCCCTAAAACTAGAACAAGGGCTTCTGCTAACTTAGAATCATTCCCCTCCTCCAGCACAATAGCTGTTGACCTGACCTGTCTGACACATTGACACCATTCCCACATCTGTGCTCTGGGCACGTGACAGGCACTGGTCCCAACAGACTTTTATGCTTTAAGTCCTGATTTCTCCAGCAGCTCAGGGGAAAGGCATCATTTTAAACAAGTCATCACAGTTCTGGGCGAGAATGCAGTGATGACAGTAACTTTGAGCACAGAGGGGGACGCCAGTGTAGCCTAATTCTGAAAGCTCTCCAGACAAGATAAGGCAAACACTGGATCCAAGAGGACAGGCAAGTTTGGCAAAGAATGGGGGTGGGGTGGGGCCCAGAAACAGCAGAGAGGGGAGAGGGGTTCTAGGTAAAGGAACAATGTGAAACTGTGCCCTGTGCAGAGGGCGTGGCTGATTCCCGGGACTGGAAGGCCCTGCTCTCATTGACGTGAGTGGAAAGTAGGAGCCAGTGTGTGAAGGATCTTTCTAAGGAGTGGAAGTTTCCTCCTGGAAGTCCAAAGAAATCACTAAAGGATAATAAGTGAGTAAATGATACGCTCAAGTTTAAAATTTGAACAAAAGAGCATTGTAATAGAATTTGGAGAAATGATTAGGAGTAGACAGATTGAGGGACAGATAGACCCTTTAAAAGGCTGTTTCACTAATCCAGGCAGGGAATTGTGAGGGTTTAAACCAGCTAACCTGTTCCTGATGTCTGTACACTGATTTTGTGAGGACTTGTTTTTATCTGTGGTGTCAGATATCACAAAAAGTATGTAAGGACTTTTGTTATTGTTGTTGATCAGCTTTTCTTAGTGTTTGTTTATTTAAGTGTGGCCCAATACAACTCTTCTTACAATCTACAGCAGAGAAAAAATAATTAGACAGCCCTGATTTAAAGCAAGTAACAGAAGAAATGGAGACACTAAGGAAGCAGAAAAGCAGGTCTTGACGACTAACTGGATGGGGATCCAGAATTAGGAGGAGTCAACAACAGCTCCCAAGGTGCTGGCTCTGGCGACTTGGGGGATGGTGGTGCCATTCTCTGAGATGGGAAACAGAAAAGGAGTGATAGGGCCGGTGGAGGAACAAATGAGGGGTGCAGTTTTGAACATGTTGATCTGGGCAGAAAGCATTCATTGAATTTAAAACCATGAACGGTTTCCAGGAACTCGGTAAAGAGAGTTTCAGCAAAGTGGTGGGGTTAAAATTCAAAGGGAGCTCCACCTGGGGAAAGAGATCTCTTTTGTGGAATTACATGTCACGTTGAATTACATAGATATTTACTTCTAATTAAAAATAGTTTCTTATTTAAAAAAAGAAACTTCATGTAGATATTTTCTTCCTATGGGTCATCATTACAAGAAATATTCATGCTTTAAAGGATTTTAACGATAATCCTGAATCAGATGAAATTGCTGTGATTTTGGGGTGTTTCTGTCCCTTCCCTACAACTGTCAGTCTCGGTTCTCAGGGGCTGTCAATCAGTCAGCCCCTAGGAACCCCGTGTTCTATTCTAATCCGCTCTTCACTGTAGCCTGGAGCAAAATTCAATGTAGCCAGAAGTAAGTGATCTATTTTTAGAATAACCTCTTAATGTTGATGCTCAAAAACACATCAATCTGCTCTAATCATGAGGATAATTTAATTCTTATCTATGGAGTAAATGGTATTCTGTGACCAATTTCTTCCGCTCTTAACTCTATTTTTCCTAACCCCCACTTACACACACCCCACTCTTCACGGACTGCCACTCATTCCTTCACTTCCTTCTTCATCCATATTTTCATGTATTCAACAATTATTGATCCCTTATTTTTCAGTACTGTCCTAGGCAATAGTGATAAAAAAAATGCATGTAGCCCAGGCCCAGCCCTGAGTAAGCCACTGCCTCGTAGAGACACAGCAAGTAACAGATAGTCACTGCCCAGCCTGCAAGGCGGGATAAAAGGAGAGGTGCGTGGACGCTGTCACAGCAGAGTCCGTTCCTGGAGAGAACGTGCTCCTTCTGACACATTAATTACACACACTTTTCTTTGGCTTGGAATTCTCCCCAACTTCTTATTCTTCTGGAAAACTCCAATTTTTTTTTAAATGTTTCAAATCAATCTTTTTTCACTCTTTTAAGCTCCCCTGATATTAGTCCTCTACACCTAGTGTTTCTTTCTTTCTTTCTTTTTTCTTTTCTTTTCTTTTTTTTTTTTTTTTTTTTAGGCATAGTCTCATTCTGTCACCATGGGCAGAGTGCAATGGTGTCATCATAGCTCACAGCAACCTCAAACTCTTGGGCTCCAAAACAATCCTCCTACCTCAGCCTCCCAAGTAGCTGGGACTGCAGGCACTGGCCACTATCCCCAGCTAGTTTTTTCTATTTTTAGTAGAGACAGAATCTCACTCTTGCTCAGGCTGGTTTGGAACTCTTGAGCTCAAAATGTGCCTGTCTTGGCCTCCCAGCGTGCTAGGATTCCCGGCGTGGGCCACCGCAGTTGGCCAACATGCGGTTTCCAAAGCCAGATTTGTTCTTTCCTTCCAGACACAAAAGGGGATGAACTTTTGCTTGCCATTTTAAAATGTAGGTGTTATGATTATTCAAATATGAGGAGACAAGACAAACTTATCAGGAGACAATTGCCATTGAAAAGACAATTTTCTGTCACATCTGCCGAGAGGAGGGAACAGGCTACACCACACAGGGCCACCAGGGAAGAAACGGGGTGGGTGAGAAGGTAGAAGGGGCGAGGGGAAATGAGGGCACAAGCCTTCACTGTGGGTTTCTCGGGCAGGAAGGGACACATGGGGTCAGTAGGCTTAGGACTGGCTGGTTTGAACAACTTCAGGGGCTCGGCCCAGGCCCTGGGCTGATTAGAGCAGGGGACTAGTGACCTCATCAGAGCCCCAGATCAGGAGGTGCCTGGGCTAGTGGCTTTGGACAAGTTGGTTTGCACAGGAAAGGCACACTTTCAGGGAAGATCAACAAAGCTGCAGGATGTTAAAGCATCAGCACAAAAAGGTGTACTTAACACAGCCACCCTACCCAACTTCCTCTCAAGATAGTAACAGTTGCTACGACTACAGTTTAAGTATCTCTGAGACCAAAAGTGTTTTGGATTTCAAATTTTTGGAGTTGGAATATCCCCATACACATACTGAGCTGTCTGAGCGAGGACTCAAGCCTCCCTAAAGATGAAATTCATTTATGTTTCATATTAACTTTATACACATAGCCTGCAGGTAATTTTACATACTATTTTTTAATAATTTAGTGCATGAAAGAAAGTTTGTGTTAAGTACCACCTATGTGTGAAATTTTCCACTTGTAGTTTCATGTCCATGCTCAAAAAGCTTCAGATTTTGTATGGTCATATTAGGGATGTTCAGCGTGTAGTTAGGTGTGGACTAAAGAGCTGTTTAATAGCCACCATTTTATTTATTTATTTAAATAGCTATTATTAGAAATTTCTAATTTAGTGTTTGGACTAACTTAGACATTTCTTGTTTCCTGCCTCCTTCTCTCCCTCCCTCCCTTCCCTCCATCTCCTTCTCCTCCTCCCTCCTCTCTGTCTCCTCTCCCTACCTCCCTACCTCCCCTCCTTCTCTCCCTCCCTCCTTTCCCTCTACCTCCTTCTCCTCCTCCCTTCTCTCTATCTCCTTCTCTCCCTCCCTCCCTCCCCTCTGCCTCCATCTCTCCCTCCCTCCCTCCCTACCCTCCACCTCCTTCTCTCCCTCCTCCCTCCCTCCCCTCCCCCTCCTTCTCCTCCTCCCTTCTCTCTCTCCCTCCCTCCCCTCTGCCTCCTTCTCTCCCTCCTCCCTCCCTCCCCTCCGCCTCTTCCCTCCCTCCCTCCCTCCCCTCTGCCTCCTTCTCTCCCTC
>CAUYTI010118616.1:0-17775 GCA_963575145.1 Galago senegalensis | reverse complement strand
TCCCACCAGCAGTGTAGGAGTGTTCCCTTTTCTCCACATCCACGCCAGCATCTCTGGTTTTGGGATTTTGTGATATGGGCTAATCTCACTGGAGTTAAGTGATACCTCAGAGTAGTTTTGATTTGCATTTCTCTGATGATTAAGGATGGTGAGCATTTTTTCATGTATCTGTAGGCTGTACGCCGGTCTTCTTTGGAGAAGTTTGGAATTCTGGATTCTGTTATATTCTTTCATAGAGAGTTAAGTTTTGCTTTCTAATTAACTTGGTTGAACTCAAACTACAAACTTGGCTTGAATGCTTCCAAGGCCTGTTGTCATTCCTGGTATAGCTCTTGAACTGCAGGGAAATGATAGATTTAAGTGTGGGTCCCCACTCTGGAACTGTAAGCTTCTCAAAGGGTTTTGTCATTGTGTCCTCTATGTATAGCTTAGTATTGGCACCCAATGGACCTGCCATGATGCTGAATACGTGAATGAGCTAATGAACCATGTATTTCGTGATATATCCATCAAATCAGAACATTTTTATGGAGATCTAGGAGCCAGAAGGGAAAAGATGAAATTCTTCCACATGTATCAACTTCCACCTTCTTCCACTTGGGTATAATTTTTACTTGCTAATACACAACCTCAGCCATGTTTACTCTTTAACATTTATGCCCCCCATATTATTTCCTACAGAGTGCACATTATAGCAAAATTCTATTATAATAAAATCACTAAAATAGCAAATAGTGATTATTTGTTATGTTAGCTGAATTCCATAATGTGGAATTAATTCAAAAGATATAAATTTGAATCAAACTCAAGCCTATAATTCAAGCCTACTTTGTAGATTCATTCAATAAACATTTGAGCACCTATGCAGACACAGATGCTGGGTTCCAGAAATACAAACATTAATAAACATAGTTCCTGCCCTCAAGAAGTGAGGGAAACAGAGAAGTGAGTTATCAAATTGCCTATTGTACGCTATAAAAATAGTTACTGAGCATCTATTTTGTGCTGAGTACTTTGCTGGGATCCAGGAATGCAGTAATGAGAAGATAGACAAATAAATCTCTGTCACCAAGGAACTTAAACTTTTTGCGGGAAACGCTACATTAAAGAGAGTTTTTCCTATATTTTAATCAGTCAAGGCCTGCCTTCACATGTTTTGGTTTGTTTTGCCTTGGCCTATACAACATGTACTGCTAATTCATGTTTTATTTAAGTCTCACTCTTCAAAGGTTAAATCAATGTAATTTAGAAGGAAAGATTATATCACAGATCAGATATGCTACTTCTCTTTCTTTCTTTCTCTCTCTCTCTTTCCTTCCTTCCTTCCTTTCTTTTTCTTTTCTTTTTTTTTTTTTTGAGACAGAGTCTCACTTTGTCACCTTCAGTAGAGTGCTATGGCATCATAGCTCACAGCAACCTCATACTCTTAGGCTCAAGCAATTCTCTTGCCTCAGCCTCCCAAATAGCTGGGACTACAGGACCCTGCCACAACACCTGGCTATTTTTAGAGACAAGGTCTTGCTCTGGCTCAGGCTGGTCTTGAACCTGTGAGCTCAGGCAATCCACCCACCATGGCCTCCCAGAGTACTAGGATCACAGGTATAAATCACCTCACCCAAGTCTGCTACTTCTGTTTTTCAATCACATCAAAATAAATACATAATTATTAAAACTCAAAATGACTGGCTACAAAATAGCAAGCATTACATGACCCACACTGTGGCAAACACTGCTTTAAGCATGTTAAATGTTATAAAAAAGGCATTTATAAAATGCAAAATGTGTAATGGGACTATAAAGGAGTTATTAATCCTGCTTGTATTCATAAGGAAGGCTTTGCAGACATGTCTCCTTGAGGGGAATGACAGTATCCCTTTTACCATTACATCCTCTGCGGGAGGCAGAATAAAACTCCCTGCAAAGATGTCCACATCCTATCTCTGGACTGTGTTACACGACATGGCAATGAGGAATTAAGTTTGCAGATGGAATTAAAGTTGTTAATCCGCTGGCCTTGTGATAAAGGAATTATGTTGGCTTATCCAGGTGGGCTCCGTGTAATCACAAGGATTCTAAGAAGTAGGAGCAGGAAGCAGGAGAGAATCAGAGAATCAGAGTGACGCAGTGTGAGAAGGACCCACTGCTATTGCCGGCTTTCAAGATGGAGGATGAGGCATGAGATAGGGAAAAGATATGGCTTCTAGAAGCTGGAAAAGACTAGCAAAACAATTCTCTCCTAGAATCTCCAGGAAGCCAGAAAGCCCTGCTGATATCTTGATGTTAACCTAGTTAGACCTGTGTTGGACTACGGAACGGTAAAATAATAAATGTGTGTTGTTTGGAGTCACTAAGTTTGTGCTAATTTGTTAAGGAAGCTAAATAAATCCCTGCAGTGCCAGATCCATTATAGGAATTGGCTAAAAATAAGCCATACTGACTGAGGGCCCTCCTCCAAGTTCCTTGAGGGCAAGGACCTCATCCTCTTCTCTGCTGTACACTTAGTGTCTACCAAAAGGGAGCAAAAGGTAATATCTCTTCCTCACCCATGGCAAGGTCCTTGGCTGCCAGCCCTGTAACAGAAGACAGATTGACCAGAGAAAAGCAAAACAAATTATTTAATCAGAGTTTTATGTGACACAGGAGTCCCCAGAAATGAAGAATGAAAGACCCAGGGAAAACTATATTTTTATGCTTAGGTCTGGTGAAGAATGGAGCAGTCATGTGGAGGGAGGATTGAACAAAGGAGGTCTGACCTAATGGTAATGAACTGGGGGAACTTAGCCAGGCTTGTTTGTTCAGCTTTTTCTTGGCCTCCCTGTGTAGCGTTTCTTTCCTCTGGGTATATGGCAGGACACCTGTCACATGAGAGTCTGATGACCTGCTTTCAGAGGAGGTAGGTCAGAGAATTCTTTCTGACTACCTCTCACACAGAGAGACAGAGAAGGTCAGGGAATGACCCTTGTGTCTCTGCTGTTTTCTCAACTTCCAAGGTGCCGTATCTGGGTCATTAAGCTCTGAGCCCCAACACTGCCATTGCATGGGGCATGGAGTTTGAGGTCAGTCACTATTTTGAGTGCATTTAAACAAAGGCACTATTTAAATTGCATAATAATGAACCCCAAGAAGAAGCACAAGCATGGTTGAGGAAGGGCTGTGAAGATGAGGGGAGCTGACTGGGCAGACGTGAGTGTTAGAGATGTGTTCAGAGAAATAAGCAATGCTGTGACAGAAGCCAGGGTGCTCAGTGAGGGTGACAATAACAAATCTGGAGTAGTGACAGGGAGCAGACCAGGAAGAACTTTGTGTGGCATGCCTGGGAATTCAGGTTTGGCTCCTGAGGTCCCAGGAAGTCACGCATCGATCTCCTTCTGTGTGGCATGGAAAGTGAGAGCCTTCTCTGCCAGCTGGATCCTCCAACATCCATTGGAATCGCACATTCCTGGAACCCAGATCCTTGCCATCCACATAGATGTTTTAGGAGGCGGCCTGACCTCGTTGGGCTTGGATTCTTGGGCTGAGGGCAAGTGTTGCACGTGAGGACTGGACAGAGGGAGCCAGTGGCCCGACCAGCCAGTGACTTGCAGACTCCCTGGAGCTCTGTGCCTATAGGAGCCGGCGAGCTGTCAAGATTTCCATCATAAACCCCATGCTCCATGTGTTTGCAATATGGCCATAGTGATCCACAGGGGAGGGGTCTTGGGTGTGCAGGCTTAGCTCTGGAGTCATTGCTTCCTCTCTTTTCCTGTGCATTTCAGAAAGAGCTTATTTTCTTTCTTAAAGTTATGGTGTGGAATAAAGGGCCAGTAATGAGTTCCAGATGCTTTTATTTTTCTCCTTCTATAATTGGAAACAAAAATATAGCATGGCTTTTAAATTGAAAGTGCCAGAGAGGGGTGATGCTTTTAGCTCTGGGGTTTTAGCTGTGATTTAGAGCCCCGCATGAGGCTGTGGCCATCACCACCACATGGTGACTGGCTCTCGCTGCTCCCTGAAGACCCAGCCCTGGGCTTTATCTCGGAGCCTGATGGAGGTTCAGTGGTGAGTCCTATTTTAAGAAACTCTTACGCTTGAAACCCAAATGTACAAGGTAGACAGATGTGGGCGGGGTGAGCAGCCATGTATTCAAAGGGTGATTGTTTTGCAAAAGGTCTCAGAATTGGCCTCTTTTAATTGGAACTCCTCTGGTGCATCTAAAAGTTTCCCCACACATCATTTATTTCTGAGGAAGGGGACAAAGAAACTTCTAGCTGACGTGTTCCAAGCACGAAGTGCCAAGTGAAGATCAATTAAAAAGTCAAGAGAGCAGAATCTTGAAGTATAAAGTGTCTTAGGGAGGGAAAATGTTTGAGCTGCTGTGGACCCGTTGGCACACACTCAACTTTTCAGAAGCCCTTCAAAGCCAAGATGTGAAGATCTGACTTAGCCTTTACTCTGAACTGGACAAAGAGATCATCCTATACCTGCGGCAGGAAACACCTATTCAATTTAGACAGAAAGCTTGAAGCATCTCTTGGAATCGTTCATTCTTTCCTTTGGCCAATGGCTGTTACAAAACGGAACAGTGGGGAGGGCTGGAGTCAGATTTAGACGTGGGAAGGCAGTTGGCCTCCACCTACAAGGACACAGTAATAGCAAATGACATTCCCTCCAGGCAGATAATCCTTAACACAAAGCAGATTCCAGCCCTTCAATCTAATAGCAGCCTAGGAAAGGAAGATAAAGTCAAATGGCCACTCAGTCCCTTAAATAATTTGCACAGCACATTGGTGGAAACAGAATTCTGGACCCCAGTGCCACAGTTTAAGACTAATCCCTTGCCTTTGTTTGGTGCAAAACACCTTCAGTTCTTTCAACGCCAAGACTCTTAAGTCAGTCCCAACAAGCAGCAGTGATTGTTCTATATTCGCCCTCTGCCTATTCTTCTGTTACCTTTTACATTTTCTTGTTTCTGCCACACAATTAATTCTCTTCACGCTGAGCAGCCGTTCATCAAGCACCTACTGTGTGGACATCGCTGGATAGAGGTACCTGCTGTTCATTTTTTACTTCCGTTATCCAGTTCCCCAGATTGATCAGTCAATTCCAAAGCGCACAGTCCTCCCTCTACACTATGTGTGTCACCTAAAGTGATTACTCAGTGGTTTTCACCCTTTCAAAATCTTACCAAGACCTGTCAAGTTAGAACTATGGGGACTGGGCACCTATGTCTCAAATCTACTGACCGTGATCTGGATGTGAGGTGGGGCTGAGAACCACCATACGAGCATCTTGAATGGTGCAGAGTTTGGGGGCTGATGTAAAGAGCAGCCCCTTTTCAGGGAGCTCTCTGCTCTGCTGTGGATGCTGTCACCCACTTGCCACCGTTCCTTGAGGTGGAAAGAATAACTGAGAAGATGGAAGCAGAAGGCATGTTCCTCATTCCTTTTCAGGCCTCACCCTGACTCTTGCTCTTTCCTGACCTGCTGAGTTGAGCCAGGTAATCCAGAAGGAAATATTGGGGTCCATCTCCTTCCTAGTAAAGCCTACAGCCCCTCTCTGCTGGCCCCTACACTTAGTAATTCTGAATAGCTGAACAAACTCCCCCACCCCAAGAAGTCATTCCTGGCTCCAAACGGACCCTCACCAAGCCCTCATGGCAGAGTTTAAAATATGGAAGAAAGAGGAGAAAACCGCATATTCTCCCACTTCTCCCAGTGCAGGGAGCGGAAATATTGGGGTGTTCTTAGCTCACTTTCTTCCAAATGGCTGGGACTCATCTAGCCACCCAATCTCTTAATTTTTCTGCTTTCTTCATTGGGTATTGACAGGGCCAGTCCTCCAGAGAGATGGGGCAGTGGGGTGTGATCTCACCTAGGGGGTTCTTTAGGCCCCACCTCCCCTGCCCACAGCAGCTGTCTATGGGATTTCTGGAACTAACAGCTAAGCACAGACAAAACCTGTTTCCCCCCATGGTTACATTGACTTCAAGTCAAAGTCTCCCTAGAAGGTTGAAATCTTTTACCATCATGGTTATCTTTTCGGAACTTAGCTTAAGTAACGAGTTCAGGATCTGTTCCCACAACTGGTTATCAGGATGCCCACTGTAGCATTATTTTTACTGGGAAAACTTGGAAACAAGCTACATGGCCAATAACAGGATGGAGTAAGTGAATCATGTCACTAATACAAATCATGGTGTATATTCTGCTCTGGAACAGGGAAGGACATTTATTATGTTATAATGCCAAAAGTAGGTTACAGAATAACATAGACGTTATGATCCCATTTTTGCATCTGGAAAAATACATGCCAAATTGTCTCTGGGTGAGAATTAAAGATAGATTTTATTTCCTCCTTATTTGGTTGTCTGTATTTCCTAATAATGATAATAACCAAGAGGCTAGAGTACTCAGGTAATTGGTGCAAACCCAGTGCTGTGTGTGAGTGAGGGTGGGCATCTGAAAGTGAGACAGAGCAACAGTGAACCCAGCCTCCACCCCCACCCTGCAGGATCTCCAACAGCTTCAAGGTTAAGTTTACATCAACATGTGTTAGTTGTATTACTTAGCAACAAGGCTGCCATGTGTTTTCATTAAGCAGAAGAGAGAATAATAGATGCTACCAGACTCTACGGTGGCTACACTATTTCTGAGGTTACCTGAAGTAATAGTTAATTATCAGTGCAAAGAGGTCCAACCGAAACTACTGTTTAACTGACAAATAGACACTTCTTTCATGTTGGGGTTGGCCAGGGAGGAAGTCAATGTATCTAGTCCTCCCTGCATGAGGGCAGGGTCCCCTGTCTCTTTGCTCACCATTGTCTTAGCACCTAGCTCATGGTTAGGACTTAGTAGCACTTGACAAATATCTGTTGAAAGAATGACAAAATGAAAACACCATTTCAGATTCAGAATGTTTCCATTTAGCCCTTGGGCAAATAAAATAGAATTCTAGACAAGATGGGAATTCTATTAGTTTCCCGTGGCTGCTATAACAAATTATACTATACTCTAGGTGGCTTAAATGACAGAAATTTATTCTCTCACAGTTCTGGAAGCCAGAATTTGAAACCTAGCTGTTGACAGGGCTGCACTCCCCATAGGGAGCCTCGAGAAGAATCTGTTCCCTGCCTCTCCCTAACTTCTGGGGCTGCCAGCTTCCCTTGGCTTATGGCTGCATCACTCCAGTTTCTGCCTCCAACTACACATCACTTTTCCTCTTCTTTTGTGTCAAGTCTCCCTTCCTGTCTGAGCATCTTAGAAGGACATTGTGATTGCATTTGAGGCCCACCCAAATAATCTAGGATCATTTCTTCATCTCAAAATCCTTAAATTAATTACATCATCTGCAAAGACCTTTTTCCAAATGAGGATAAGACTAGATTTGGTCCAACAGGAGAAAAGTCTGTTTTGGGAAATTCGGGATGAGAACAAATCTCAGACACCTCATGAGTGTTCATGGGGGAGAAACAGTCCTGTGACACCTCCCACCAGGGTCAAACCAGACACCATCATTGACACCTTCTTGCTCGTGCCTTCTCTGTCCACAAAGATTATTTCTTGTGGTGCAGAGCTCAGGTGAAAGACCTCACCTAACTGCTGAGATACACACCTGGCAAATCAGCAGAGAAGGAGCCGAACCAAAGACTCACATTGGTGTCATGTTACTGGGTAAGAACTTCATCTCAGCTTCAGTTTCCCCAATTATAAATCAAGAGGAGATGAATCCAGCTGTTTCTTCCCAAGGGAGCGAATGGAATGTATTTTTTGTCCCTTTTCCTGTGGACAAGGACAGTATCATCCATTGAAATCACTATTATATTTACCAATAAGTTCCTTGCAAAGACTGAGTGTTGTTTTTAAGGCTGAGAATTCAGCAGCTGCTTTTCCCAGTGACAACAAAAACTCACCCCCAGACCTCTAGATCATCACCATGTGCCACATATCTGCAGCTCTCAGGTGGCCCCTCCTTCAACTGCTCCTTGTACTGTGCCAGGGGCCACCAGGTATCTTAGACCACGCTTAGAAATTGGGCCTTTGTGGCGAGTGCTGCAAGAGCATCTCTTAATAGGCATAGCTCTTAAAAAAAAAATGTACATAAACACAGAAGCCTGGCTAGAAATAGATGCCACTGTATTTTTAGAAGCTTAGCTCTTTCATTCTTAGGTAATGAGTTTCTAATTCCATTTCCATAAACCCCAGTCATGCTTCCGCGGTCTAACTTCAGCGAGCATCTTGCCCATCTAAGCAGCCTTCCGAAATGGCAAGGCCTGCTGGTCGTGCTATTTCTGAGGAAGCCTCGGTGCGAGTTTCTGTTTTTGGCAAAGGGTAAAAATAAGGAATGTTCTTCTGAGTGGGCCCCTCGCAGCATCCCGCTTGGCCACTTGGTCGACGCTGGCACATGTGCACGGCATATGTCAATCTTGCCTCGGAATAGAGCGTATGAATCACTCTGCCTGGCTCTGCTCAGCGGGGAGTTTTAGATTTTGCTGTTCCTCCAGCATGTAAAGCAGTATTTGATTTTCTGGGATGGAGGTGACGGATATTTTTCTCAGTTAGTTATGAGCAGTGGACACAGTTGGTACCCACTGTGAGGACTTAGGGAAAACAAACTGAGAGGTGACCATCAGATGATGTCCTCACCATGGGGAGTGTCCAGAGCCCTTTCCTGTGGGCTGCGGGAGGGTGGCAGCCTTGTGAGAGGGTAGGTAGTTCTTTCAATCAACAAACATTTTTGGAAGCCCCTGAAGTGCCAGGTGCCCCTGGGGGCACTGGGAAACACTGGGGTTGTGTAGACACAGAATGAACCAGGTGTGCACAGCCTGTGTTTGCTCCTGATGGAGAGAGTCACTTCCAGCTCCTTGGAATCACAACCCCAGCAGCAAACTGGTTGATGATGACCAAGGTCAAGTGCAGCAGCAGTGTTTTGACTGTTATGGGCACCAGGATCCCTTGCTGCCTCTCCAGAGGGATTAGTCTTCCCCAAGACTGGGGTTAGTCTGGGTTAGTCTTTCCCCAAGACTTTTCTGGGGGACTGGACGGAACTGAATTAGTATCTGCTGGAGCCCCCTTTCTCCAGGACCTTCCATTCAGTCCCTTGGGGGTGACTCTGAGATGTTTGAGGTCCCAGTGGAGCCCGGAGGTGCCAAAACTTCAACTCGTCACAGAAGCCTGAGAGTGTTTGTGAGGGAGGTGACCCCTGGACACTGGGAAACCAAAAACAAAAAGTGGGTTGGTCTGAACCTGCCTCTGATGGGCATGCCACAGCCTGTCCCCTACTTATGAGGCTTGCGGAGGGTGGGGGGGTTTCTCTGCAGGGAGGCAGAGCTCAACGCAGACAATAGCCCACCTGGAGGATGCTGGGGAGGACGGAGTGACAGAAACAGTGGAAGAGGTGGGACAGGCAATGGAGGGGAGGCCAAGAGATGTCCGTTCTTATGTGATAAACTCACTCCGCCACATTCAGATTTCTGAAGGGGAACTATGCAGACAGGGACTGGGCGTGCTGAAGAAGTGACCACTCTGGGAGTGATAGGGATGAAGGGGTGACAGGAGGGGCCGTGTGTACTGGAGACATGGAGGCAAATGGGAAGGGAGACGCCAGGGGAGATGCTGATGGAGAGCCTGGCCCACAGAAGCAGCATCTGCTGATGCACCGAGGGGACCCTGGCCCTGGAGGAGATTTTTTTAACATAACCCTGACACCTCACTGGCATCTGTTCTTGTCCACACATCTTCACAGCACCCCATGTTCACCACAAAAATTAAAGACGTTTCATGAAAAAGAGTTGCCGGCATCTCTCATCTCCACAGTCACGTCTGTTTCCCAACTCTGTCCCAGAAAGCCCTCTTCCCTCAGGCTCATGCAGAATTTTCTAGAACATAACAGGCAGACTGACAAAGCCTACGTAGATGTCTCTCCAAGCACAGACTGGAAGGACCCCATGCCAGTTTCTCTTCTTCTCCTACGTGGGCACATGTTAGGTCTGATTTTAGGGTCCATACTGCCTTCCCAATGGCACCTTCCCAGTAGATTGCTCCCTCCCACTTCTCTTTCTAGAACCTACATTGCTGCCCTGAGGAAGGCACAGTCAGACCCGGGATCTTAGGGAAGGGTCCTCGCTGCCTGCATGTTGGAGCAACCCTATGTGGGGGTTTCTGGACTAGGCCCTTCCTCTGTTCTGGGCCTTCACAGGAGTTGGTGCTATTTAGACTAGACTGTTCAGCTGGGGATTTTGAGGCTACAAGAGGATCTGACAGCAAAGGGTCTCCCAGAGAAATTCTATCTGCGTTTACACACAGCTTCCCATAGAGATGTCCACATTTGTTTAAGACAGGAAAAAGTTAATTCTCTTTACCCTCAAGAAATGAAACATCAAAATAGAAAGAAAAGAAAACAAATGGTGAGTATCAGGCACATACCATCTTTTCCTACCTCACTTGTATTATTAGGAGCTCAGCTCGCACAGTCTGTTCTTAGCTGTTTTTAAACAAATGCCCACTGTTAGTTTCATGTTAATTTTGCTTCACTAAGGAGGTCTGAGTGCCTTGTTATGTCTCTTCCAAAGCAGCCAGTCTCCTCTTTCTGGAAGAGTCTTGAATAATCTTTCCTTTGAAGTTAATTCTTCACTGAGGCATCTGTGTATTCGGGAAAGAGCCCAGTTTGGGGAGTCAGATTTAGGCAGGAATTTTAGTTCAGTTCTGTGTCCTTTGGCAAGTTATTTAAGCTCACTGAGCCTTAGATTTCCTCTCTGTGTCATGACTGAACGTAACTACCTGGGCTACCAGCTATGTGATCTTGGGATTCTTACTTAACCTCTTTGGGCTTTAGTTTTCTTTCATCTGTGAAATGGGATAAACAATGGCACGATCTCAGGATTGCTGGTAATATTAGTTCCAGTGTATAAAGTGATTAGCACAGGGCCAGGCACATAGTGAGCACATGTGAGGATTTGCTATGCGGCTGTCAAGCACCTGCCCCATGATGCCAGTACCTGCCCAACCCTGCCTGTCCCCCACTCCTTCCAGCAGCCTCCGCTTCCCTCCACGAAGGAAAAAGTTTCCAAGTGTCTCTTCACAGCAGCCCTTATCCCTCTGACTGTTCTCTTAACTGGCCTGTCCTATGATTCTTGCATTGCCCCTAAACTACGTGCGTCTGCATTGACCTCAATACCTCCTGTCATCTTTTAGTGACTTTCTTCAGCCTGAAGCCGAGTGGATGACTCAGCAGTCCCCTTAAAGAGATCAGCCCCACTCTCCTGCATAAGTAATAGCCAGTAACAATGGGAGACTCTCTAACCTACCAGACCATGTGAGGCCACACAGGGGTAACTGAGGTGCTCCAGCAGAACCTGGTACCAACTACCAGACTTGGGCTGAAGCCTCTACTACAACCTTCCACTTTCACATGGTCTGTGTCCTGGCCTCTACCTCCTAGGTGACCTCAACTTCCCATAAGATGTGAAAGTTAATAGACGTCTTCAGAGGGATTCCTTCTGCGAAAGGTATTCAGTTCAGCATACGTACCTTGAGGTGCTCTTGAGGAAGTGTTAGGTAACACAAATGCAGATCTTGGCATTAGAGATTTAATCCAGGGGTGCAAAGCTTCCACCATGAGGGCACACCCTGAATGCAAAATGCCCCTGCTTAAAGGGGACTAAAGACAAATACCCACATTTTATTGTTAGAGGGATTAAATGGTTCTCTATGAATAGCTCCACCTCGGTGATTCCAGTTTGACTCCATTTTGCACGTGTTGAAGGTGTTGGAGCCCAGGAGAATGGAGATCAGTGCAAGTTCAGGCCTAGAGTTCAGTCAGCAGCAAATGCCTTTTGTCTTTTCACAGGGACTCTGTCAACTTGAGTCCAGAGCTCAGAGTAGAATAGAAAAGCCACCAACTTTGAAAAGTTATTTGATACAATTGAAATAATGCAAGTCTTTCTCTAGGCCTGGAAGAAGTGTGTGTTTAAAACAAGTGGAATAAAACTATGGCGGTGGAGTTAGTGGTGACAAACTTGGTCAAACAGATCTAAATGCAAATTCTTCTCTTGCCATTGCCTCATTATTGGTATAGTGGCTACATACTGCTGTGCAACAAGCTACCTCAATACTCAGTGGCTTGAAAGAACAATGAGTATTTTTCAGAAATTCTGCAGTGTGGATGGGCTCAGTGGGTAGGCTGCTCTACTGGTCTTTGCAAGGCATCACTGCAGTGAAGGCTGGCTCGTCCCAGCTGTCCTCACTCATAGATCTGGGGCCTCCTTAGGGATGTCTGGACTGATTGGGACAGTTGGGCCTCTTTCTCTTTGTGGTGTTTTTTTCTTCCTAGTCTCTCATGTGATAAACTTGTGAAGACAAGGTTTCTACACATAGCAGAGGGAGGGACCATTCCAAAAATGAAAGCCCCAATGCACAAGCATTTATCAAGTCTTTGATTACATTACATTTGCTGATATCTCATTGGTCAATGCAAGTCACATGGTGGAGCCTGAGTTACTATGGGGAGGAAGGTTATAGAAGATGTGGATACCAGGAGTTGGACATTGAAATTCATTGGGGGCTCGGGGCCTATAGCTCAACCGGCTAAGGCGCCTGCCACGTACACCTAAGGTGGCAGGTTCGAATCCCCAGCCCGGACCCGCCAAACAACAATGACGGCTATAACAACAACAAAAAAAATAGCGGGGCGTTGTGGTGGGCGCCTGTGGTCCCAGCTACTTGGGAGGCAGAGACAGGAGACTCGCTTGAGATTAATGTATCAATCAACTACTTTGGTAACTCTGGCCAAGCTCTTAATCTCTCTGAGCCCTGGTTTTCTGATCTATAAAATGTGGAGTATAATTCTCATTGTGTTAATTGGGAATAGGCTTGACTCATGTAATAAAAACCTCAAATACATTATTGTGTGAATAATGCAGGATTTTTCTTTCCTCCTCATGCAACTTGATATCTGGGGTAGCGTTTGTTCAGAGGCTAAGTAATGTCAGGGTCTCAGTCCTCTAATTCTCTTGGCTTCTCCCCCATGGTGGGAAGATGTCTGGAATAGTGCCAGCCCTTTCAAAGTCACCCTCTGAAAGACCTTTCTTGGAAGCTGTACACACTCACATTCACTGGCCAAAACTGGTCACATAGCCATCCCTAACTGGGTACATGGCTCCCTCTCCTGAATAAGGTTCTATTGGTAGACACAAGAAATGGAGAATATGTACTGGGTAGGAGCCTGTAGCAACTGTCATGCCTCACCGCATCTCACAAAGTTGCCTTGCACATAGTAGGTGCTCACCAACAGTACTATTTTTCTTTTTCTTGTTTATTTGACAGCCTCTTACTCGCTAGATGACCCATCTGTTGCCCTACTATATCTCTTCCCCAAAGAGAAGGGAGAGGGGGAGCTCTGAGTTGTTCCACAAATCTTGTCTTTCTGGTATCCTAAATGATTCTTCTTTCAGTTAGTGATAGCTACATAACAAGCCACCCCCAAAACACAGTGGGATTAAAATAACAAGCATTGTTCTTGTTCTCAGGACTACAGGCTGCTCCAGTCTCATCGGCACGCCTCCATCCATCTGAGGTCAGCTGAGGGTCAGGGAGGTGGCTCTGCTGACTTTGGCTGGGCTCTCTCACATGATCAGAGATCAGAGCTCCAAAGAAACAATGAAAGGACTGGATGCAAGGAAGAGTGAAGAATTGCAGACATTTTTGCAATTGTTCTATCCCAGGTTGAGAGAGGCCACAGTGCTCTGATGTCAGGGAAAGACCTTGGGTCACAACAACCTGTGGAGAATCTGTTTCCTTGTGAATTGTACTTCTTGGTTGTGTTAGTCAGCTTGGGATGCTATAACATAAAACCATAAACCAGGTGGCTTACCAACAAGGCAAATTTATTTCCCACAACTGTGGAGGCTGGAAAGTTTAGGATCAAGGCACTGGTGGATTCAGTGTCTGGTGAGGACTCACTTCCTGGTACATAGACGCCATCTTTTCATTGTGTCCTCACATGGTGGAAGGGGTGAGGGATCTCTGTAAGATCCATTATTTTAAAGGCCACTGATGCCATTCATAAAAGCCCTGCACTCATAACCTAGTTGCCTCCTAATTCCATCACAATGGGTTTCAACACACAAACTTCAGGAGGAGAGAAACATTCAGTCCACAGCATTGGTCCTGTTATTTCTCCAACCAGGGCCTCCTTGCGGCCTCTCAGAGCAAGTTCAGGCCTGGAGTTTCTGCAGATACTCTCATAGACTAGTTTTTGTCATGTGCTCAGGCTTCCAACCTTCCTCTCCTAAGGTCCATCAAGCAGCAGGACTTTGGACAATCAGTGTTTTTACTCAAGAGCCTCTGACTCAGCTCTGTCCTCTTGTCCTCACCCACTTGTGCCTTGGCACTCTCTCTCATCAACTGGCTCTTCCCCTCCCCACTTCAACATCTTGGAGAACACAGGTAGCCTTTCTCCTGGACAACTGAGGGGCCCAAGTTGAGGCCTGGCTCTCAATCTAAAGGTTCCAGGTAGCTTTTATCCTACAAGCTCTTATTCTTTACTGACTACCCCTTCTCCCCATGAGCTTTCTGTTAACAGGTCCAAAGTGGCTGAATGGACCCAGCCAGATCAGCTCCCCGGGGCTATACTGCTTTGTCTCAAAGGGCTTCATTCTTCTTGCCACATTTACACAGTGCTTATAAGCACAAGCTCTGGAGCCACCAGGCTTGGGTCCTAATCATGGCTCCTCTATCACTTGCTCAATGTGTGACTTGAGGCCAATTATTTATCTGCCTATAAAATGGGAATAGTGATAACTTGCCTCGAGGTTGTTGAAAGGATTGATTGAGCAACAGTCATGCGTGTACTATGTCAGAGTTGGTCCTTCTTGTTACTACTCAGGCTCTGTAGCATTTGCCACCAATAACGGGCCCCTCTTTTGATCCTCTTTACTCTGAGTGTTCAGTGTGCAGTTTGCTAGTTTATTTATTTATTTATTTTTTACATGCATCTCATCCTTCCCTATTTCTTCATTTATTCCCTATTTCCTTCATGTTTACCATGTATTAGTCACTATGTTAGATACTGGGGACCAAAAAAAAATTAATAAACTATGGTCTTTGTCCTCATGAAGACAGACCATTTAGGAAACACTTTAAAAATCCCAACAAGAAAGTACAATAGAGTGAAATAAATTGCCCTTTATTACGGGCAGTAGGATACTAGAGGAACCCAGGGTAGAAGTAACCATTATACATTTTTTAGTGTTCGAAGATGCTGTTACAACAAATTATACTGGAATAACTAGGCCATTACCTGGGGCTTACATGTCTTTTAGTTACACATCACTTGAATTTTGATGGTAACCAGATTGGACTTGTATTTAGTGGCTGCATTTTCTCAGGGTTGAAAAGGAGGTCACATGTTTCAGGAATGGGACTTGACAGTGAGTAGCATTTCTTCTCCGTGAACCATTTATAGAAAGGAGGACCATCACATGCCACTGGGCATAACTTGGCTAGTTACAGCTTGGTTGGCAGGCCAGGTTGTTATGGTAATGGAATTAAAAAAATTTAATCCATATTTCTATTAAATAAATACATGGACCTAGTTTAAAAAGCCAAACAATATTAAAAGGTTTATGTTGAAAGAGCAGTCCCCTGACCCATTCCTCCCCTCTGAGGCAAACATTTCCAAATAATTTTAGATGACTTATGGTATTTACCTCTGTTTCTAAATAACATGTCTATATTACCATTTCCTTGATTTCTTGACTTTGGATGGATGTTTTTATACCATACCTCTCTGCCAGTAATCACTGATACTTTTTAGTCCTTTCTCAGCCTTCCAATATTAGGGGTTGTATTTATTTTGACCATGTAAACATCAATTACATTTGAACCATATAGCTGGCTATGGCTTCTTTTTCTTTCTCATACAGAGTTTTTGTTTTCTTGGAATTCATAATTGCCTCATTGTTCTATTTGATTAATTTTCGTGTATTCACATGAAATTATCACCTCTACCACAGCTTAAAATTTCTTTGAATGCCAGCCCATCAGGTTTCAGTTTTACCTTCAATACATGTCTCCTGAACCATTTTTGGACTTGCCTTCAGAAGGCTGGAAGTCTGTCACTTGTCTTTACTCATTTTAGGATTTCTCCTTATTACCTTAGAAACCCTACGGAATTTCCTTTAACTCTTTTCCTCGTTGGAGCTTTTATTTCCTTGACTTCATATCATTTTCTTTTCTTTTTTTCTTTCTTTTCGTTTTTAGAGACAGAGTCTTACTTTGTTGCCCTCGGTAGAGTGTCGTGGTATCATAGCTCACATAGCAACCTCCAGCTCTTGGGCTTAAGCACTTCTCTTGCCTCAGCCTCCCGAGTAGCTGGAACTACAGGTGCTCACTACAATGCCCGGCTATTTTTTTGTTGCAGTTTGGCCAGGGCCGGGTTCGAACCCACCACCCTCAGTATATGGGGCTGGCGCCCTACTCACTGAGCCACAGGCGCTACCCCATATCTTTTCTTTAAAAAATGTACTTCTCTTTGTGGTGGAGAGTATTAATAAATGGAATCTGTATATGTCTTTTATAAATACTTTTATTTTACCTCCACACTTGATTGTTAGATCAGCTGGGTATAAAATTTTAGTTTATAGATCATTTTCATTCATAGTTTCAAAAGTATTGTTCCATTGCTTTCCAGATTTTAGTATTACTATTGAGAAGTTTAATTTCATTTTGATTCCTCTATATGTGGCCTATGTTATTTTTCCCTTCCTTAAAATTTTAGAATATTTTTCGGTGCCAGCTCTTCAAATCTTTGAATGGTTTTGCCTTGGCATGAATCTTTTTCTTATTTTCTTTGCAGGAAACTCAGGTAGTAGCCCTTTCAATTTGGAGAACAATGCCTTCAGCTTGGGAAGTTTTTCTTGTATGTATTCTCATATGTTCTCTGTTCTCTCTTTTTAGAATTCCTGTTATTTAATGTTAACACTTCCTGACTGACTCATAGATTCTACTTGTCTTATCTTTTCCTCCTGATTTTACCTGCTTTGTTCCTTCTCTGAGTGGTCTTTTCAATTTCTAACTCTTCTGTTTTTCCTCTTTTTTATGAAATTTAAAAAATTTCCATTTTCATAATTTGAATTTCCATAAGCTCTTTTTCATTCTATGCATTATACAAATACCCTTTCCTTCCTCTTAAGCATCAGTTTTTATTTCAAATATGTAACAACTTCTCATCATTCTGAGGAGAACTTTGAGAAGTTTTATTTTTAAACTTTTCTTAGGCTCTTGTCACTCTCTGTCTCCTTCAGTTTCCTCTCCTCTGTTGCCTTCTTCTGTCTGTCATTCATGCCAGAAGTTTTTCCACAGATGTCTGGTGATTCCTGGTTGTCCATTTTCAGTCAAAAGTGAAACACAATGATTTTCTTTTACAGTAAAAGATGTTTTGGAACTAGATGGAAGTGGTGGTTGGACAACATGCAGAATGTACTAAATACCACTGATTGTTTACTTTAAAACAGCAGGTTTTATGTTATTTGAATTTCACCTAAATAAAAACAAATTTTAAAGCAAAGCATGAAACTGCATTGAGATTAGAATCTCTGTTGTGGACCCACACCTTTCACCATTAACTAAGTTAGACTCTCGCTAAAGATTAAAGATTTAGCCCGCGCTCTTCCGCGCCGACCCACCGGCGGGCGCAGAGTGGTGGCTCCGGGGCTTTGTGGCCGTGGCGCGCGCGGCGGGGCCTGGCCGGCCGGGGGCGCGCCGCCGCCGCCCGGCGCTCCGGAGCCCGCGGCCCTTCCGG
>CAUYTI010118613.1:0-38048 GCA_963575145.1 Galago senegalensis | reverse complement strand
GTAGAGTGCCGTGGCATTACAGCTCACAGCAACCTCCAACTCCTGGGCTCAAGCGAGTCTCTTGCCTCCGCCTCCCAAGTAGCTGGGACCACAGGCGCCCGCCACAATGCCTGGCTATTTTTTGGTTGCAGCTGTCATTGTCGTTTGGCGGGTCTGGGCTGGGGATTCGAACCCGCCACCTTAGGTGTACGTGGCTGAAGCCTTAGCCGGTTGAGCTATAGGCGCTGAGCCAGGACAGGCCTTTTTAATAACTGTAAATCATCTCGTGCTTCATGGTGGATAGGGTCTGTTGCTACTCCTAGCATTTTTTTCTATTTAGGAAGACTGGTCTTTAGTCGTTTCTTTAGCTCAGGCCACCTGCTATACCAGCTGTTCTCAACTGAGAAAATACACACGAAAAGCTTGCAGAAGCCAATTAATGCATAATGTTCTTTCCTCACAAGATCAGTTACTAAATCTTAGGGGTTTAGGTTTGATATAAACTGCCCCATGCAAAATTCTGCTTCCCTTATGAGGCAACGTATCATCCGAACATCTTAAGGCTCCCATGGCTTAAAAATAATTCAGGGAAACAGCACAGTCTGGAGACTCCTACATTGAAGGTATAAATCGTGTGCCGTTAGCAAACACTTTTTGGGCTATCTATTATTTCTCACGGTTACTTTATTTTTGCTGATGATTTTGAAATGTTAAGCTTAGAATAGTCATGCATCCAAAATTTACCTATAAATGAAATAGGATTCAATCGAATGGATGGGGGTTTTGGCATAAGTTACCAAATTGAGTCTAAACTTTCTGGCATTGAAAAATAGTCAAGGACATTAAAATATAAATATATGTAATATATGATATATGTGATATATTATAACATATATGATATAAACATTTATATGTTTATATAAAAGTATAGAGATGAAATTCCGTTCCCCTGGCTATTAATGGCTGTTCTTTGCTTCTATGATTAAGAAATTAAATACCCACAACAGACAGTGCAAAATTCCAGCTCTTTTTCTTTGTTTTGTTTTGTTTCTTATATTTTCAGGTTCATTGAGGGTACAAAGAGTTAGTTTATATTGGTTGCTTTTGTTGTGTGAAATCCCACTTACAATTGTGTCTCACCCCCAAGAGAACCATGACCTCTCATCCTCTCCCCGTGCCCCCTCCACGCTTCCTGTTTCCCCTGCCCCCACCTTGAATTAATTTGAGATTTTTTCTTATGAGGGTGTGTATTAGATCATCTACTGGCTTCATATTAGAGTTGAGTACCTTGGCGTCTTGCTTCTCCATTCTTGTAATGCTTCACTAAGAAGAATGTTTTCCACTTCCATCCAGGTTAATACAAAAGATATAAAGTCTCCAAATTTTTGGAGACAGAGTCTCACTATGTCACCCTTGGTAGAGTGATGTAGCATCACAGCTCACAGCAACCTCAAACTCCTGGGCTCAAGTGATTCTCTTGCCTCAGCCTCCCAAGTAGCTGCGACTACAGGTGCCCACCACAACACCTGGACATTTTTTGTTGTTGTTGCAGTTGTCATTGTTGTTAGCTGGCCCCGGGGCCAGGTTCGAACCCACCAGCCTCAGTGTATGTGACTGGCACTGCAACCACTGTGCTACGGGCACCGAGCCAAGTCTCTATCTTTCTTAATGGCTGAATAGAATTCCATGGTTTACACATACCACAGCTTGTCCATCCATTCCTGGGTTGGTCGGCATTTCTGTTGTTACAAAGGGTTCCTAACTAGAATCTACAGAAAAGTCAAATTAATCAACCAAAAAAGTAAACAACCCGATCAACCACTATAGGTTTATTTTGAACAAAATTCACAATCGGCAGCCAGATCTATAAATATAAGGCACTGATCACAAATTATATAAGATTATGTCAATTCATTGAGTCATTTCCAGGAATGATGTTTGAACGATTGTCTGTGTGTCAGGGATGGTAGTGAACGTAGACTCCTTATCTACAAAAATAGCATCTCAAGTCTTTATGAAATTAAACAACAGAAAAGCATTAGCAGAAAAGAGAGTGGATATTTTCAAAGCGTAGGTAGTGAACTGGCCTTCCCCAGCTTTCATACCCAGACAGTCATCATATTAGCTGTCAGAACCCACAATACCCAAAGTTCTTTCAACCACAGAGAGGTCTACAATCTGTAAACACAAAGGAAGAATGAAACAGTTACCTTATATCTTTTAACACAGGACAGAGAGAAGAAGCAATTAGCCAGTTTCAGGATATTTTTTAAAAGAGTTCTTGAAATCAATGAGAAAAATCAATCCTAATAAGATCACCAGGCCACTAAAATAATTTTGAAATTCAAAATAAAATGCCTATAAAAATACAAATGGCCCAAGAGCGTACGATAAATGATCAGCCACACTAGGAATAAAATGAAAAGCAAATAAGTGTGGAGGTGAAACTATTTTGTGTTTTTTTTTATATTGGTAAAAAAGAAAATTCTGAATGTAAAATTGTGTTAACTGTGTGGAGAAATGGACACGTCTTCTTTGTTTAATCTCAAAGTAATTAACTTCATTTTGTAATTACAACTACCTACAACAGTGATAGTATCTTTTTTTTTTTTTTTGAAACCGAGTTTCACTTATTAACGCTCAGTAGAATGCTGTAGTGTCACAGCTCACAGCAACCTCCAACTCCTTGGGCTTAGGCGATTCTCTTGCTTCAGCCTCCCAAATAGCTGGGGCTACAGGCACCTGCCACAACGCCCAGCTATTTTTTTGGTTGCAGTTTGGCCAGGGCTGGGTTTGAACTTGCCACTCTTGGTATATGGGGCTGGCACTTACCCACTGAGCCACAGGTGCCGCCCCAGTGATAGTATCTTAATATGTCTTATATATACAGCACATACTTAACATTGTTTAATTATTTATAATACATACTTTTTAAAACTTATGACATAATTGATCCCATTCTATACCCAATCCAAGAAATGTATGTTTCTATATTTCCAGATACATGAAACATTTGTGTTTCTAACCCTCGAGTTTTCTGTCAATCCTTACACGCCTGTAAGTTCCACATTCCACTGCTAATATAAGCTATAGAAATACAAGCTCTGTGCACAAGTTCTCTGCCGTAAAGACAGGTAAACCTGTGCGTGAAGTGGAATCATTAAATTATTAAGGTAATTATTAGGAAGCCCGTAAATGATCGACGTTCATCCCTGACTTCTTATGGCAAGCAGAGGAGTTACCCCATAAACCATTTATTTAAGACTGGCCACAACTTAAATCACTTATGTTTTAGACCTTAAGACTAGTCACTTGCCCCTTAAGAGAGGTTACAGGGTGAAATACTTTGCAGTTTTGCCAAGGATTTCCCATGGAAAATTCAGTCAGTTCCTAAGATGAATAACCAATGTAGTTTTCAAATCATTGTTTCACCAAGAGAAGTATCCAACTATATTCCCCCAGAAACACAACACAATTCCACATATATATATATATATATGTGTATATATATATATATATATATATATTTTTTTTTTTTTTGGCCATGGTCGGGTTTAAACTTGCCTCCTCCTGTATATGGGGCTGGCACCCTACTCCTTTGACCCACAGGTGCCACCCACACAATTCCATATTTTTGATATGTGTCTATGTTAGGGTGACCAGATGTCCCACTTTTGGTGGGACAGTCTTGCTTTTGAACAATTTGTCCCACGTCCTGCAGCGTTTTAAACAAGTCCCGATTTTTGGAAAGAATGCCCAAATGGGCGGGAGAACAAGAAGGGAATATACGGTTTTCAGCTGCCATGTGGCTATTTCGCCAGAATATGAATTTTATATTATTTTTGTTAATTTTATGATGTTAAACTGTAATAATAACAGATAATTGCGGAGAAGTGATTATTGAGTACTGCTTATCAAATTTGCATTGTTGTCAGGCCCTACCCTGCCAGGTCCCCTGCCCCTCCCTCACCCCACCCCTGCCCCACACCCCGGCCATGTTGTCCCGCCTTACCGGTGTTAAAATCTGGTCACCCTAGTCTGTGTGTGTGTATATATATGTATACACATATTCATATATATGTATATATACGTATCTATATATGTATATATGACTGCTTACTGAATCAAACTATTGTAAACTTAAGCTAGAGGAACGTGAGCAGAGCCACACTCCAGAGGACTAAGGTGCTTTGGAATCACGTCCCTCATTAATCATGCTTTGTACGAGGGACAACAGACCATTATGGAAAACGTGTTCAAGACACCACAGATGGGATTAACAAATTGTAGCATATAAACCCCGTGGAGGACTATTGAGCCATAAAAAAGACGGAGACCTTACATCTTTTATGCTTACCTGGATGGAGTTAGGACATATTCTTCTTAGTAAGGTATCTCAAGCATGGGGGTAAAAAAGTATCCAATGCACTTGATACTATTGTGAAACCAATATGTAAACAGTGACACACTCAGACAAATGGTAAAACACACAGAATCTAGCAAAGGGGAGGGGTGAGGAGAGGGGTGGGAGGGGAGAAGGGAGGGCGATTGGTGGGAGCGGGGTGGTGGAGATGGGACAAACCTGGAAGGAAGGGAAACCAGAGAGGCTGAGCCCCGTTACAAGGGGAGCTCAAGATTGCAACAAGGAGCTGGTTGTGCAAGGGGTCTAGCTCCTTTTTAAATTGTACTTGGCCATCCCTGAACATGCTCTCAACCTGCCAACCATCTCTATGCCTCCAGCAGCTCTCTGTAGAAGGAGGCAGGGCAAGGGTGGCTATTTAGAGGCTGAGATGTCTACCGTCCTTAAAGGGAATCCCGAGCACCACTTAAGCATAAGAAAGCAGTTCTCAACAGAGGTGTAAGCCTCCCACAGTGGGTGAGCACCTGGAAATACAAATACAACCTACTCATGACAGATGAAGGCAGGCTTAAGAAAAAAATAACACAAGAATGGAACTCTTCTTGCCCTGTGCATCAGCTCCCAATTAACACACCCAGAGTTCATGCAACTTCACACTCACACATTCCAAGAGGTGCTTCTCAGCTCTGCCGACCACCTGCACTGGAGTGCTGTCCAGGAAGGTGAATCTTATGCACTTATATACAGACAGCATGGCTTGGCTTTTCCTGATTTTTATAGAAGTTTGTATTTCCCAGCACACAACGAGCGCAGGATTTAATAGGTGCCAAGAAGGATTGTTTAATAGTCCTCTTAGCTTGTGTCTCTTATTGAAGCAGCATGCATCTGCCTGGTACGGATTAACAGACACAGTCTTTGGAAAATAATTACTTTGTGCCTTTGGGTGTGGGCATTAATTTCTCAGTCTTGGAATCCGTTCCTTTCTACGTTTCAAATTGCATTGTGCTTTCTAACGTATTTACTTCCTGATTCGAATTTATCTGAGAGGGAGCTGGGGGAGGAGAAAAAAAAAAGAAAGGCTGGTAACTCGTTCTGTGACTAAACAGGTTTGATTCGGAAATATCACAACACATTGGAAGAGACTCTTTGACAACAAAGGTTTCCATGAATTATTAGAGCCTGGGGCACTCTTTCCAGCGTTGGGAAGTAACATTAATTTATTCCAGATCAATTAACACGTCACTCCACCAAGCTGGCTTCAGACAAGCAGACCCTGCTCTAATTTATGTTGCTACCACTGTTCTTTCATATTTTGTACATGAAACTCAAAGCCAGCCAAGTTGCCTTGTAGGGAGAAATTAGCAAATAGATTAAATGAGGTAATACATGAGGTAGTTCAAATAAATTTTTTAAAAGGCAGGAGAATACAGTGTGCTATAATCAACATATAATCATTTGTACCAAATTATCTTGAGCTGTTGTGGGAGGAACCAGGGCATGATAAGAATTAGACCCTTCGTAAATACGTATATATGCGTAAATGAAGATATATAGGTAGAGAAATATGAACATGTAAGGACTTGAATGAATGTATATGTAGAAGGTCTGACACAAGTAAATTTGAGAACTCGTGCTAGAAAAGGCTACATACTTCATGGCTAAACGTTACTATGTCACTGAAGAACAACTCTCTTTGGGAAGTTGTGCACTGATGTCACTGCCTAGTGCACCCTTCAAAGCACTTTTTCTAGGATGGGTTCATGAGCTTAATTGTCTGACTCATATGTGTAAGTACTTTTGTGTTTATATCTAGTTATGGTAGTCATGTATTACATACCAATGATGTTTCCATAAAAAATGGCCACAGAGGGCGACATCTGTGGCTCAAATGAGTTGGGCGCCAGCCCCATATGCCGGAGGTGGAGGGTTCAAACCCAGCCCTGGCAAAAACTGCAAAAAAAAAAAAAAAAAAAGCCACATGTATGATGATGGTCCCGTAAGATAATAATGTGGCTAAAAAATTTCTTTTCCCTGGTATTCACGATGCTATAGCTTTTATCCTTACTTTAGAGTATACTCCTTCTACTAATAAAAACAGAAAGTGTAAACTGTAACACAGCCTCTGGCAGGTCCTTAAGGCCGTCTTTTAAAAGAAGGCAACATTATCACGGGAGATGACAGGTCCGTGTGTATCTTTGCCTGTGAATACCTTCCAGTGGGACAAGATGTGGAGGTGAAGACAATGATATTCATGATTCTGACCTGTGTAAACCCAGTGTAGTAATGTGAGGGAGTATTGACGTTTTTAACAGCAAAGTTTGAATGTAAAAAATTAAAAACTAAAACTTCACCTAACAACTGTAATCAATGTGACCTAATTCTTTGTATGCTCAATGAATCACAAACAAGAAAAAAAAAAAACCGTACACTAAAACTCATTTAATTATACTTATCAATGACCTCTACACTCATTAAAATGTCATTAAGCTCCATTAATGGAGCTTATAATTATTAAATTGCTTAATCATTCCTGATAAGAAAAAATGATCAAAAAATTTAAGTACAAAACAAAAAAAAATTAAATGAAAATTCTTATAGATAAGGATAAAAACAAGGAAAACATTTTTGTACAACTGGGCAGTGTTTCAAGCAAAAGACTCACAAAGTTAAAAAAAAGTCACAAAGTGCATAAAGTAAAAGTACTAGACAAAGATAAGGATAATTTATGACTGAAGGATGTAATTTTTGAAAGTAAATTTACTGTACCCTGAATGCAAAGCGTTTATAAAGTCTACAGCAGGGTGCAGTGATGCCCAAGTGGCGGCTCACTCACTGACTCACCCAGAGCAACGTCCACTCCTGTAAGCTCTATTCGTGGAAACTACCCTGGACAGGGGCATGCTTTTTACATTCTGTGCATTGTTTTTACTAAACATTTCTGTGTTGAGATGCACAAAAACTTCCCTTTGTAATATAATTGCTCACACTATTCAGTATAGTAATAAGTTATAAAGGTTTGTAGCCCAGGAGCAACGGGTTACAGAATGTAGCCTCAGAGTGTCCGGGCTGCACGCTGAAAATTATGTCAGTTCACTCTACCTAGGCTACTGCTATCCCTAATTATTCTGTAGAAACATAAATATGCTGCCAAAATTCCCTGATACATGATAAATATATCAGTTTTATTTTATATTTTAAGTTAAATTATAGAGCAATTATTCTCAAACTTTTCAATCCTGTGTCCCATTCACAGAGGACGTAATCACATAAAGAGCATATCTTGATTGTTAGCAAAACTTGGCTGTATACATATACCCTAGTTACCAGGAATTCTGATTGCCACCAATTTTACACTTGCACAGAATTTTATGATAACATATCTGAGCCCATGGCATAGCCTCAAGAGGGGAGCATCAGAGAATTAAAATCTGGGAGGGTTTACCAGCATTTCTTTGAGAGATGAGGCAATCTGGAATGTACGGTAATAGGAAAGCTTCCTTTATAAAGGAGACAGTGGAAGAGGTCACAGGCAAATGCTTAGACTGTGGAAAGTGCACCCCTCCATTTATTCCAACTCCAATTTTACATATAAATTTTAAATTTCCTATTTGGTTTCCATGATACCTTCAGAATGCTTTAACATTCATACCAGTTGAGATGCCTTTTTTCCCCTAAAACAAGGATTTGGCAACAGGAGTAAAAATTTCACCTCTTTCCGGTTACCCTCCCACCACCCAGCCACCCTTCTCCCTTCCTCTTCCCCTCCCCATATTGTTGGGCTAGAATTAAGTTGTTTCTTCCATTTGAGAAGTATATATTAGTTTCATAGAAGGGCTGTGTACATTGGATACTTCTTCTTCCATTCCCGTGATATTTTGCTAAGAAGAACATTTTCAAAAGCAATTTCTAACGGAAAAAAAGAAGGAAAAAAGAATCCAGGATGCTAAGAGGGAAGTCGTGATGACAACTGACCACAAAAATCTCGAAAATCACGATGAGCTCGGGTAGCCAACACAGCTGAAACGTTTAAGGCCATTTCCCGCTGATTACCCTGGAGAACCGAGTCACCAGGCAGAAGTCAGGCATTTTCCTTTCTTGAGGCAGTCATCTATCACAGCCGGCGGCCTCCATGGCTGATGGTAATTACCTCCCTGCACAGGCTTCCTGTCCCTTCCCGTCCACATTATCACATTAACTTCCTCCGCCCGTGCAGAGCCAGACACCCGAGTAGGGTGAGTGGAAAACGGATGGTGTGTGCACTGCCTCATAATGACATTAGGAATCAACTTCAGCCAGGTCGTCTTGAGACAAAAAAGTACAATTTCCAAAGCAGAAAGCGAAACAGAAACTACATAACAAAACTCGGTTACAAGTGCAACTGCATTCCAAAGGCTGCTACGATAACAAATCCAGCAGGCACATCGCTCCTTGTTCTCCAGGACCCCGCCCTGCTCAGTTTTCTTTTCTCTTTTCTTTTGTCTGTTCGTTTGTTTTTTGCAATTTTCGGCTGGGGCTGGGTTTGAACCTGCTACCTCTGGCATATGGGGTTGGAGCCCTACTTTGAGCAACAGGCGCAGCCCCCTGAGGATTTCCCATCCTCCACCCAGATCCCAGTCAAGGTCAAGGTTCCCTCTACTGATGGTGCCAGTGTGCACTCAGGCACATTCAGACTGTTAACTGTTCTTTTTCTCTGTAATATCCAGAGGTATTTGTTTTCTATAAATGTTCTGACATTTTAATAAATAGTCTGACGTTATCTTAGCTGAGTCCCTTATTCTTTTTTCTTTCTTCTTCTTTTTCTTCTTCTTTTTTTTTCTTAGACAGAGTCTCAGTTTGTCACCTTCAATAGAGTGCTGTGGTAGCACAGCTCACAGCAACCTCCAACTCCTGGACTTAGGCAATTCTCTTGCCTCAGTTTCCCGAGTAGCTGGGACTACAGGCGCCCACCACAATGCCCGGCTATTTTTCGCTGCAGTTTGGCCAGGGCCAGGTTTGAGCCTGTCACCCTTGGTATATGGGGCCTGTGCCTTACTCATAGAGCCACAGGTGCCGCCCCGAGTCTCTCATTCTTTAAAGGCTGAAAGTTTGGAGCTTGATTAGGTCTCACTATTGGAAGCGAAAATCCCTCACGAAAATGTCTTACCTCCTATCCATCTGCCCCACCTACTGACATTCTCCTGTGGGGATGGCAGTGGCCTCGGCCCCACCCAGCCAGGAGCTCCCAATGGGAATGTTTTGAACACTCTTCTTTGAAGGTAGGCGTCACAGGCTTGCCGGCCCATTCCCTGACTTCATCCTCTGCCCCCGCCCCCACCCCCAAGACACGCCCCTCCCGCAGGGGTCCAGTCTGAGTTAATGGCCTCCCAGGTTACACTGGCCTAAAATTTTGGAAATCTTTCACTTTTCACTTTCTTCACACCTCACATCCAATTTATTATCCAGTTCTGCCCTTTCCACTTTCAAAACCGTCAGGACTCTAACCACATTTCAACACCTGCCCTGCTACCAACCTGTTCCCAAACGCGCTTCCCATCAGATGATTTCAGAGCATTAACCTGCCCTTTTACTCTCCGTTTGGCCCTGTCTGTACTTCAGTCGCAGGAAACCCACGCAGATGCAAATCAGCTCCGGATTGTTCACAACCTTCCTGTACCCCCCCCAGCATCAGGCAGAGCCACACTCCCTGCCCAGGACTGGAGCGGCGCCTGCAGGATGGGCCACCAGCCTCTTCTCCGCTCCTGTTTTGCTCCCTATCATATCTGAATTCCTTGAATAAGGCCTACTTCTAGTCACCTCTGTGGCACTATATAGGAGGACGAGTGAAAGAATTTGAGAAGAGGGTCAAGGAGTATCCAAAGTGCTTGTGATCTACAGAATTCCTCTCCTGCTACCAATGCCAAGACCCTGGGCCAATCAGCTCTAAGGGAGTTATTAGTCCATGCAAAAGTCAGCATGCCCATCATGGAACAGCTAATCATTCCTTCTAGGTTGTCACTTTCCTGAAGTGAAGTATGCTTTCTGGGGCTCCAGCAATAAAGCTGTGCACTGCAGAACACACCTTACCTCTCGTAGCAGGAGGCATATTTTCTTAGAGACCCCAAAGGGCAGAAGTGAACATCATGTGAGGGAAACCAGACCTTGTGCTAGTAGGGGTGGCTTTGGGCATAGAGATCGTCCCCTGTTGCCTCTGCCCTGGCTGGGTTCTCCACATGTGGCAGCGCACCAGCCCTGAGGACTCCCAGCCAGCACTTGCCCTCGGGTTCCCCACTCTGTGCCAGGGCAGGCAGCCTGTCTGTGAATTCCTCCTGTGTATTCCTCTTATAAATTATACCTGAGTCTTTAACTAGCTAGAAGTTCCTCTGAGCAGGGACTGAATCTTGTCCCTTGTGGTAATGGCAGTACCTAACACATCTGGTGCATAGCCCTTCGAAAAATGCCAAGAACAATGAGTGAGAGCCACCTGCTCCTGTAGCCAGAAGCTATCACTCTGGGGCAAATCCCCAAACCATCAGTCACTGGGGAAAAACTTCTAAAAGGCATTTTCATTTTTTAGAGAGTTGAAGGGGTCCAGACCAGAAAGTGGCCCAGTGTAGCTGACAGCTCAACAGAGGAGACAGCAGAGGGCCAAGGCCCCTGGCAGGGAGAGCCTTGTCTGCTGACTCTTCCTGCCGTCCATGAGGGTGCCATTGCTATCTTTGGTCAGACCTGCTAACAAAAACAATAATCATAGGAACGTTTAAGAAGGCAGAGGACATTGGCCTTTGTGACTTATTGAAACCAAAAGATTAGAAAGGGAAGCACATGACTGGAAATCATCTTGAGTGATATCCTAGAAGTCCCAGTCCTTGCAGGGTGTTGGGGGAGGTTGAACTGTGTCCCAAGGTCACATCTCCCCCACACGGGAGCTGCTGCTGATTAGAACTTGCATCAGAGGGTTTTCTTTTTTCCTATTTTCATAATGATAGAAATTTCATGTTAAATTCCACCAAGAAGCAGGAATTTATAAACATAATAAATAATTAGTGATACCACCAGCAATGTCCTTTCTGGCAAAAGTGAAGCAATGTGATGCTAAAGAGGACATTCACAGACGTGAAAAGAACAGCGTTCTTCAACCTTGTTAATCTCACAGCATATTTGACTCTATAATTAAACGTTCATGGCAATTAAATTGTGTTGACCAAAGAAAGAATAAGAAAAAGAACATATTTACTGTGCTTTGGACTTCTTTCGAAAATAATTTAATTAATGATCTTTAACAATTTTCGCAGATCCTCTCATGGCACACCCACGTGCAGCGCGCTGGTTGAAAATCACTGTCGTAGAGAGAGGTGCCTACCATCTCCCAGACCTGAGAGCACCTGGCTCTCTCCTGGGCCATCCTATTTAGCCTTGGCAGTGGCTTGCTTTCTTGTCCTATACGATGGCACCTGCAGGGTTCAGAGCAGGGATGACAACAGGGACTGCATGTAACTTGTCCATGATGCCTGACACGGATGAGCACCTATTAACCTGGAAACCGCCCCAGTGATCCTGGTGATAACAGTGAGTGCTGAGTCTAAATGGCAGGAGTGAGAGCTCAGGGGGAAGCCTGACAGAGGCTGCTCATGGTCTAGGAGACACTCAAGTGAGGAGTTGTCTCAGGAGAGTTTCTGCTTTAAAAAGCAGAAGAGACACTTCTGAAGAGTGTCTTTCTTCTCTTTCTGGGCAAGAGACATGAACAGAACCTTCTCTGAGAAAGACAGACAAATGGCTAACAAATATTTGACAAAATTCTCATCGTCCATAATCATCAGAGAAATGCAAATCAAAACAACCCTGAAATATCATCTAATCCTGTAAGATTAGCCCACATCACAAAGTCCCAGAGTTACAGTTGCTGGCACAGATGTGGAAAGAGTGGAAGGCTTTTACATTGTTGGTGGGACTGCAAACTAATATGGCCTCTTTAGAAAAAAGTATGGAGAATTCTTAAAGAACTCAGATTAGATCTCCCATTTGGCCCCACACTCCCACTATGAGGCCATCTACCTAGAAGAAACAGAAATCATTTTATCATAAGGACATTTGCACTAGATTGTTTACCACAGCTCAATTTATGATCACCAAGATGTGGAAAAAACCTAAATGCCCATCAACTCAGGAATGGAGTGACAAGCCATGGCATATGTATACCATAGAATACTATTCAGCCATAAAAAAGATGGTGACTTTACATCTTTCATATTAAACTAGATGGAGTTGAAATACATTCTTCTCAGTCAAGTGTCACAAGAATGGAAAAGCAAATATCCTATGTACTCAATACTAATATGAAGCCAGTAGACAATCTAATTCATACCCACATTGGAGAAAAACTCATTTCAATTTAAGTTGGGGGCAGAGGGAATGAGGGAGAAGGAAAGGGGAGGGGGGCTGAGGTGCTCCCATGTAACGGGCAAAATGTAGGGGTCTATGGTAGGACCCAAGTACAAGAGAGACCTAAAAAATTCAAATATTGTGACCTAATTGTTTGTACCATCACAAAAACTTGAAATTTAGAAAAATAGTAATAAAAATAAAAAGTAGGAGAGATGTAGTCTGGTGAAAATATTAGGAGCTGCTCCTTGATGCAGATGTATACACAGGTAAGAGAGGGTGTGTGCTGTCAGCTGGGCAGAGTGATGAGCTGGGACACTGTCGGCCTGGCCCTAACTTGGTTATCTTTCTTTCATACGTATGTATTAAACATTACATACAGTATTAGCATCATACTTTCCTTGGATAATCAATTGCCCTGTCTATATGTTCCAGGGACTAGCAGCTCAAACTCTGATAATGACGCATAGCAGGCAGCCTTTTTCTCAGGTTTTGAACAGAGAAAAATACTTTCATTAATAACAAGACTCAGCCATAGGGGAGAAAAACCTGACCTTTCCTATGCAGTTTCCTTTCTCAGATATAATGAAAGCTACAGGGGCCATAGGAACAATGAGCTTTTGAAAAGGCATTTAAGAGGCTTCAAATACTGCTTTGGTTAAGTTGAAAAATCACAGGAAATTACATTTGAGCTGTCATCTGACCACTAGCAGGGAAGCAGACATGAGAAATAGATCTGGCTTTTTTTGCGGGTGAGTAACTGGCAAAGCTAAGGCAGAATGAGACAAGGACAATCTAGGTAATAAGTGTCTTTGCCAGGAAAAGTGCAATTCTACAGTCAACTCCTGTTTTCAGAAAACCCACAAGCTCCAAAGTCTTGCAGAGTTATCTATAAATCATTTAAAATTGTTTTTTATTTGTCTTTTTCTGTAGGAAAACTCTTGCACAGTAAAACCCAACTCCTGTGAATTTCATGCATTATAAAATGTCATTTTTGCCAGTGGAAGGTATGGTTCTGGCAAAACACCTGTAAGTTCATAAAAGACCCTGCAATTTCCTGGCCTTGGCTACGTTGTTCCCACTTTACAAAAGGATAGCGTGTCCTGGACAGAAAGAGGTTGTGCTGCTGCTGTGGCCTTGGTCATATTCCACTGCCTGTGGAGACCGTCCACCGGATTTTACCCTTGTAAATGTTTCCCAAGTTTAAAGGCTGTGCTTTGAAAATGCCTCCTTCAGGAACACCTCCTATCTTTGACTTTTTATGGGTGAAACTTGCCTTCTGTGACGCCTGGAAGCCCTTTATCTCCGCTTCTCATGGGCAATGATTTTCTACCTTTCAAAGAGTATAGTGCGATTTAATGGCAAGAACATAGCTGTCCCACACTTTAGGTCTAAATTTAGTTCTATTATCTACCATCTACTTGAGAACTTCCCAGTATCTCCCTATAAAATGAGAACAAGATTTTTTTAAGCATTGTTAAAAGCCCATAAGTTACAAAGTTAGCCTTCGATAATACCAGTAATGGCAGCAGCTCCTGGTAAGGGAGCTGCTCCCTTTGGTGCCTGAAATGAAGTATTTCATTTAATCTTCACCTGGTGCCTATAAGGTGGGTACTGTTACTATATCCCACGTCACCCATCAGGAAACCGAGAGAGTTGCCTACACTACAAAGGTCCCCCATCTGTGAAAGCCCCTATCACTACTCTCCTGCTTCCGATGAGGATTTTGTCCTGCCGTCTCATGGGTGCTTTTTACTTGTCTACATGCTCTCTACTGAGTTATGTCTATTTCAGATATTTAAGTGAGTCCCTTTTTAGTGGCAAGATCCATATCTGATCTATTTTTGTTTCCCCAGGGCACATGTGGCGGACTGAAAAATACCCCCCTCAAATATATCCACACTCGAATCACTATGAGTGTTACCTAATATGGCAAAAAAAAAAGAAAAAAAAAGTGTGCCAATGTGACTAAATTAAGGATCTTGAAATGAAGGGGTTATCCTGGGGTACCCAGAAAGGCTCTTCGTGCAACCTCGTACGTCCCGCATGTGCATTATGGTCAGAGGAGGATTTGTCATGAACAAGAGAGAAAAAGCCGTCTGACCCCAGATGCTGAGGCTGCAGTGCTGTGGCCATCACCCCGGTGATGCCAGCCACACTGGAAGCTTCAGGAGACGGCTGCCGCTTCTCCTCTCACACCTCTGGACGGTGGATGGTCTTTCCACACTTTGAGTTTGGCCCAATGTCACTGATTTTAGACTTCTGGACTTCAGAACCATGAGAAAATTATATCTGGTTGTATTGAGTCACCAAGTCAGTGCTAATTTGTTACAGTGGCTGCTGGAAATGAACATGAATACATCAAGAATACTCCTTAAATTAAATAGTAGAACTCTGGCTTCTCATTTCCATGGTAAGAAAGAGCACCTCTTCTGCTCACCTATAATGATCCTCTTTAATCAAAAATGCTAGGACTGCACATGAGGTGTGGCCTTTATATAACTCCAAAGGAAACACAGCAAAGTCAAGTATGTTCACACTGTTCCCTGTCCCCCCAGGGATTGTCCAGCACATCTTCTCTGAGCTCTGCTGACAGGTGTGTTCCCTACAGAAGCAACAGACTGGCGTCTTGCACAGACATCAACTACTCTGACTCCTTCCACCCACAAACGCTCTATAAAAGTAAAAAGACAGGCAAAAAGCTTAAATTTCTGGTTTAGAAAACTTCTAAGTTTTGATTCCTAGAAAGAAATTCTCCTTTCCAAAAGTGTTAAAATCAATGGAGCTTGGACAAGACAAGCAAAGCAAAGCTTCCATACAGTCTTGGGGTGGTGGTGAATGGGCCAGACTGAGCTGGTTCCCACAGGAAACTAGGACAGACCCTACGCACAGAGGCCGCGGCACCCTGCTGCCTCTAGCACACAAGCCTGGGAGCCCCCCAGGACATAGCCTTTTGGCAGGATCTTGTTATCTGCAACCATAGCACCCAGCTGGTACTGCAGGAAAGCCCAGCCCAGAAGCTCCCACCCAAATCTGGAGAACAGAAAGTCAGCTGCCCCAACCCCAGCTTCCTCCCTCTTTTCTTGAAATCTTCCTGCCTCAGAGAAAGCCAGGGGCGAGCATGACTTGAACATCAAACATCTTATTTCAGGAGACCTGAAACCCTAAATGCCTGGAGAGACTTGTTAACTGACTCAAATTCTCTGAGATCCTAGGAAGGGATTAAAGGCAAGGTGTTTGAGTCACTGTGCCCTGGGCAGAGCCAGAGCCTTGAGGATGGGGCTCCCACCCATGGACTGGGGCATCGCAGGGGCAGGCAGAGGCCTGTGGCTGTTATGCCGAAATGCTACTAGCTTTTCAGATGAACCAAACCAACCCCTTTGTATGCATCTTGCAGTGAATGCTTCTGTAAAAATGGTTTGTAGATTAATGTCTTTTTGTAAAATTTTTATTTCAGAATATTATAGGGGTATAAATGTTTTGGTTACATAAGTAATGTCCTTAAAAGTCACAAAGAATTTCCAGCTCTCAGGATGAAGTAAGTAGCCACATACCTCCAGCTTTCCCCTCCTCAGAATTAAAAATCCCTGGATGTGACACAATAACAAGAATAGTAAGGCTTGGACCTATAGAAAGAAACAGGTGCCGGGGGCCCTGGGCCTCATGCAAAGACACAGTGGTAACCGGCCTGATTGTTCTTATCTCTGGCAGGGTCCTGCAAAAGCCCTCAGCAGGCACAGACAAAAATATCTCCAAGAAAGTCTGTTCCTCCAAGCCCAAGGACTGGGGAAGGAATGGCCTAGCAACATAAAATCTTTTGGACAATACCAACTCTCCTTCAGGAAAATGCCAATGGAAGAAACCACTCACCCACTCTCACTTGTACACTACCATTGCAGCCGACAAGGTGAGAAATTGATCTCCTGGACTACCTCACTCCCACCTCCACTCTGCAGAGCTAGTTGTGGGCTAAATGGCCCAATTCCCTCCCTTCTCGTATCTACAAGGAAAGCATGCAGCTGACCTCTTAACATCTCCAGCAGAAGCAGCCAGTACATGAATCCTGCCAGGTACTTGTTACAGTTGCACTTCCACATCCATCCAAAGTCAATTACTAAACAAGGTGGTGCTGGCAGGGTTGGGAGCTCTGTACCCTCACTCTGGGTCAGCAAGGCAGGGCCGTGAGCTGAACCTCCACTCACCTATCACCAAGGAGGTGAAACGGCAGTGCCGAGAATGAATAGTTGGCATCCCCGTCAAGAAATAACATCAAATTTTAAAAATCTCTTACAGAAAATGAGGTGGAAGAAACATTTTCCAGCTCATTTTAGATGTTAGTATTTATAACCCTGGAATAAAAAACAAAGACCACACAGAAAAGAAAATCTATAGACCAATATCTCTCCTGAAATTAGACATGAAAATCTTCAGCAAAACTCTAGTAAATTCAACTAAATAGTGCAGGGAAGAATTATATACTACATCACACAGATTGGATTTTTATGCCAGGCTACCAGCACATAGTTCAACATTCAAAAGCCAGTCAATGAAATCAACTACATCAACCAGCTCTAGAAGAAAAATCATATGATCTTATCATTTGACATAGAAAAAGCATTTTGTAACATCCATCAGTGATAAAAAAGAAACTCTGAGTAATATAGGAATAGAGGACTCTTCATCAACCTGATGAACCACATCTAGAAAAACCCTACAGCTCACACCCCCTTACTGGTAAAGGAAGAAATGCTCTCCCTCTGATAGTGGGAGCAGAGCAAGAGTGTCTGTTTTCACTGCTCATTCAGCATAAAACTGGAAAGTCTGGCCACTACAGTAAAGCAAATAGAAGAAGGCAGAGCCATACACACTGGAAAATATACAATGAAACCTTTCTTATTTGCCAGTGCCATGATGTCTACATAGAAAACTCTGAAAAATCTACAAAAAAATAAACAGACAAAAGAAAAAAGCCAAGTCTAAAAATCACACTTCTAGAACAAATAAGTGAACTTAGCAAATTTGCAGAGTATAAAAACACACAAAAATCAGTCTCATTTCTATACACAACAATGAACAGCTGTAAACAAAAATTAAAACACAATACCATTTATAATAACACCAAAAATCATGAAATACTTAGCTGTAAATCTGATAACACATGTAAGGACTTGTATGCTGAAATGCACAAAGCCCTGATGAAAGAAATCAAAGAATATCCAAGAAAATGCAGAGGCAACCTGTTTTATGCGTAGGAAAACCCCACGTGGTAAATCCCCAAATTGACCTATAGATTTAGTATAATGACTTTGAAATTCCAGAAATGACTTTTTTAGACATAAAAAGTCTAAAGTTCTATTTTGGCTGTGTTTTCTGTGGTCTATTGTGGTTCATCCTCACCCTGGAAAATAATACTGTAGGACCCTACTTTATTGCTGGGAGGGTCTTCTGTGCCTTCTTTGAGTCTCCAGCCTTGTTCTTCCGTAGGTTGTCAAAGCAAATGTCCTACTAATCCCTGCTACGCCCCCTGAAATAGTCTCAGGGATAAAGTATCTCTGCACACTTATCTCTCTACTTTCTATTTTTTCCCACACTTTTTTGGCCTCCTAATTCCTTCTTTTGTCATATATTCAATGCTTATAGGAAAATTTTAAAAACATATTTTAAGTTTGTTTCTGGGGGAGGTTTGACATGAATTATCTGATGTTCCGTTCTCTAATATAGTCACAGATATTTTTTTTTAATTAGGAAAGAATGAATACTTCCATTAAGCTCAAAAATTTTGAATGGTATAATTTTTATCTGACTGACAACTGGAGTGATTATACTAATTTACATTCTGCAAACATCTATAAACATTGGAAATTTAAGTATAATTGAAAATTACACAAAGTATTTTCATGTGCAAAAAACGAGACATTGCTCATTAAAAACCCCTTTTAAATTGCATCAATAACACGCAGGGAATGTTCACTGATTTTTATAAATAAATTAGTAAATAGAGAAAAGAAATTGAGTCAAAGTTACTAAAACTGAAGAAACTTTTTAAATTTACTTTGATAACTTTAAATTTACTGATCATAACATTTAGCACACCAATGAACAGTGATGACATAAACACTTGGGTGCCTGGTCTCTTGGGTTCATTTAAAAGAGAAGATAGGGAGAAGAAATCTCATTTGTTTCCAGATTTTTGACTTTCCATTTAACAAAAATAGGTATACACAGCCTTCATGTCATTTTCTCAGTGAAAACCCCACACTGTACCCCAGAAGTGCATTAATGTACATAGTTAACATTCAATAAAAAAAAATAAAATAAAATAAATAAAAAAGTGTAACAAAAAAAAAAAGATATGCAAGATGATCTACTAGGGAGACCTACTGGGGAGAAAATAAGAGAATTTTTACTTTATATCCTTTTAATAAACATAATATCTCAGAAAAAAAATAGGTATAACAGTTGAACATTGTTCACTTTGTTCTTTAAGTGGCCTATTTCAGTAGTTTCTAAGTTCCTGAGCTCCTAACTCTCCTTGAAATCTTGATGTACAGCCTGTATTAGATACTAGAGGTAAACTCAGCCTTTTAATTTCCTGTAGAGTCTAAAGCAAATGTTTGGTCCCATTTAACTGAGTAAAAGTTAAGATCTACATCTTTGTTTGCTGGGCTCAGGTTCCCTACCTCTCAATGACCATGAAAGCCCTTTCCATGCTTGGAAGACAAGACCATTTCCATCATTTTGAAAATAATAATAAAAGAAGAAATCATATCATATATTTGAGCCATGATTTAGAACTTACAAAACATTCCCACAAACATGATATAATTTGGTTGTCATAAGAGCTGGATAAGTTGGTTTAGAAAAAGTTTCAACAGTTTCAATATGCCTGCTAACTTGATCTCTCAGACGAAAGGTCTTCACTATCACTGCTCATGCTTCAAGCCACATCTTGTGAGGTTTTTCTAAAAACTTTTATTTAGAAAGAGAAAGAGATAGTGTGTGTATATATAAATGTCTCATATATTTTTCTAGGAATTTTTTTCTGTAGGTAGCATATTTTTCTTTTATTTTTTAAAAATTTTCTCAGCCTACTTTTTTCTGTCCATTCATCCTATCCCCCCTTTCATTCAGCATCTTCTTTCTTTGAAATCTGTGATAACCTTGTCTTATGCAGCATCTGAGAAAACAAATTATTGAGCATTAAACTAAGGTAAGGTCAACAAGTTTAAAGAAAGGATTGCTATAGTACTACAAATGGGTTTTAAGTTAGAATGGCTAATTATAAAGTCTGTTTTTTAAAGCATTTATATTTTCAGAAAATACTAAGCAACTTGTATATTTGGAAAATAGCAGGTCTGCTCATAGAATTTTCAAAGCAAATGTTTTAATTTTTTTTTCCTTGAACAATATCCAGACCAGGGAATTGGCAGAGAACTGAACAGAGCCAATGTGTGTCATCATTTAATCATGGCAGAATTGCTTTCTCTGAAAGACACCCCCTTAGCTTTATTGACAGATGGAAAGGTCAGATCAAAATTAAAAGTATGTTTTGTGGCTCAAATGTGGTAACTAATGAGATTTTTCTTAAGATGATAAGGAAATACAGATTATTGTTCCATGTAGATATACCAAATAGACAGCACCTTCTAGAATGCAGTATAAACATTCTACAGGGGGCTTACCTGAGACAGCAACAGCCTTAAGGAGTTTGACTTTTCCAGTCCCATGAGACAGGGCTGAGAGATGAATGAGAGGAAACTTGTCAGGTTTAACAGCCAGTGAATGAAATGTGTAACCTCTGGAGAATAGAGTATAAGATGGTTACTTCTGCCTGTTTAGTTGGGTAAATGATTTTGATGATCTTACTTTTGAGAGAAGTGTGAAATAAAAAAAAAATTCTGAGACATAACCAGCAAATATCTTCTCCCATTCTGAGGGCTATCTGCTTGCCTTACTTACTGTGTTCTTGGCTGTGCAGAAGCTCTTTAGTTTGATCAGGTCCCAATAGTGTAGTTTTGATGTTGCTTCAATTGCCCCAGGGAAGGCCTCCTCATAAAATATTCGCCCGGGCTGATTTCTTCAAGAGTTTTCTCTGCACTTTCTTCTGGTATTTTTATAGTTTCATGTCTTAAATTTAAATCTTTAAGCCAGTGAGAGTCTATCTTAGTTAATGATGAGAGGTGTAGATCCAGTTTCAGTCTTCTACAGGTCACCAGCCAGTTCACCCAGCACCATATGTTAAATAGGGAATCTTTTCCCCACTGGATAGTTTTAATTGGCTTGTCAAAGATCAAATCCGGTAAGTAGCTGGGTTCATCTCTTGGTTCTCTATTCTGTTCCATACATCTACCTCTCTGTTTTTGTGCCAGTACCATGCTGTTTTGATCACTATCGATGTATAGTATAGTCTGAGGTCTGGTGGTGTGATTCCTCCTGCTTTGTTTTTATTTCTGAGTAATGTCTTGGTAAGTAACCTCTTATTAGAGGTTTTTCCTGATTCCATATAAAACAAAGTCTTATTTTTTCAAGATCTTTAAAGTATGACAGTGGAGCTTTAATGGGGATTGCATTAAAATTATATATTGCTTTGGGTAGTATGGACATTTTAACAATGTTGATTCTTCCCAGCCATGAGTATAGTATGTTTTTCCGTTTGTTAACATCTTCAGCTATTTCTTTTCTCAGAGTTTCATAGTTCTCTTTATAGAGATCTTTCACATCCTTTGTTAGGTAAACTCATAAATATTTCATCTTCTTTGGCACTACTGTGAACGGAATAGAGTCCTCAACTGTTTTTTCAGCTTGACCGTTGTTGGCATATATAAAGGCTACAGATTTATGAGTGTTGATTTTGTAACCGGAGATACTGCTGTATTCCTTGATCACTTCTAAGAGTTTTGTAGTAGAATACCTGGTGTTTTCCAGATATACAATCATATCATCTGTGAAGAGTGAAACTTTAATCTCTTTAGATCCTATATGGATGCCCTTCATTGCCTTTTCTTCCCTTTTATTGCCTAATTGTGATAGCTAAGACTTCCATTACAATGTTAAAAAGCAATGGAGACAATGGGCAACCTTGCCTGGTTCCTGATCTGAGTGGAAATGATTTCAATTTAACTCTATTCAATACAATATTGACTGTGTGTTTGCTACCAGAATCCACAGAGAACTCAAACATATTAGCAAGAAAATAATAAGTGATCCCATCTTAGGTTGGGCAAGGGACTTGAAGAGAAACTTCTCTGAAGAAGACAGGCACATGGCCTACAGACGCTAAAATAATGCTCATTATCCTTAATCATCAGAGAAATGCAAATCGAAACTACTTTGACATGTCATCTAACTCCAGTAAGATTAACCCACATCACAAAATCTCAAAACCAGAGATATTGGTGTGGATGTGGAGAAAAAGGAACACTTCTACATTGCTGGTGGGAATGCAAACTAATACATTCCTTTTGGAAAGATGTTTGGAGAACATTTAGAGATCAAAAAATAGACCTGCCATTTGATCCTACAATTCCTCTACTAGGTATATATCCAGAAGACCAAAAATCACATTAGAACAAAGATATACTGTGTTTCCCCCAAAATAAGACATTGTCTTATATTTATTTTTTCTCAAGAAGACACACTAGGGCTTATTTTCAGGGGATGTCTTATTTTTATTAAGTATAATACAACAATCTACATTTATTCAAATACAGTTAAGTCATCTTCTTCTGGAACCAGACAGGGGGAGCCAACCTTGTTGGTGGGGCTGGTGCTAGTGATTTGTGAACCTTTCCCCTAGCTGTTTGCATGTGCTTAATAGGATGCCTGTGACCACAGTTACCACACCATCGCAAGTGTGAATGGCTCAGAGAAAGGAGCTGTGGCACATAAAAGGTATTCCAGTCTTCCTTACTGCTTTGCACCAAAATGCAGATAGCTACATAGCCACGCCCATTAGTAGGTCTTATTATTGGGGTAGGGCTTATATTTAACAAATGCATAGAAATCCTGCTAGAGCTTATTTTTTGGGTAAGTCTTATTTTCGGGGAAACACGGTAGCAACCACTCACCAACTGTCAGCTGTAGCTATTAAGGGAGAGTGGAGCAGCACACAGCAAGTTTTGTGGTTATGCCCTAGAAAGCCCAATGGCACTGTCCCAGGAAGGTGACTCTGGTGTGGGGACAAGAACCTTAACTAGGGGCAGCACCTGTGGCTCAAAGGAGTCGGGTGCCAGCCCCATATACCGGAGGTGGCAGGTTCAAACCCATCCCCAGCCAAAAAAACCAAAAAGAGAACCTTAACTAGGAAATCATTACATCTGGCTTCAGATCTTAGTTCTGCTAAGAATGTTGTTTAATTTATTTGAATTTCATTTTCCTCATCTCTCTTATTTGGCTGTGACAGTAACTCCTTCATAATATACTAAAGATTTTCTAGATCTTAAAAGTGATATGAAAAATGTAAGATAGTCTCCAAGCCTGTAGCTCAAGTGACTAAGGCGCCAGCCACATACACCTGAGCTGGTGGGTTCGAATTGAGCCCGGGCCTGCCAAACAGCAATGATGGCTGCAACCAAAAAATAGCTGGGTGTTGTGGCAGGTGCCTGCAGTCCCAGATACTTGGGAGGCAGAGGCAGGAGAATCTCTTGAGCCCAAGAATTGGAGGTTGCTGTGAGCTGTGATACCACGGCCCTCTACCTAGGGCGACAGCTTGAGGCTATGTCTCAAAAAAAAAAAAAAAGCAGCACCTGTGGCTCAAAGGAGTAGGGTGCCAGCCCCATATGCTGGAGGTGGCGGGTTCAAACTCAGCCCCAGCCAAAAACTGCAAAAAAAAGAAAAATCTAAGATAGCATTATTTGTACCTACCTTACCTAAAGTTCAGAGTTGCATTTTGAAGAGTAAACTAAAATGTTAACTATTTTATTCTTTTTTTTTTTATACCTAGCTAATTTTTTTAACTTTCTGTAGACATAAGAGTCTTACTATGTTGCCTAGAGATTAGTCTTTAACTCCTGGCTCAAGCAATCCTCCATTCCAACCTCCTGAAGTACTGGGATAACAGGTGTGAGCTACCACACACAACTTTCATCTATTAACCTTCTAACCTTTAAAATAATAATTCTCGGCTCCATGCCTGTGGCTCAAGTAGCTAAGGTGCCAGCCACATACACCTAAAGTGGCGGGTTCAAATCCAGCCCGGGCCCACCAAAATAACAATGATGGCTGCAACCAAAAAATAGCCAGGCATTGTGGCGGGTGCCTGTGGTCCCAGCTACTTGGGAGGTGGAGGCAGGAGACTCACTTGAGTCCAGGAGTTGGAGGTTGCTGTGAGCTGTGATGCCACAGCACTCTACCCAGGGGGATAGCTTGAAGCTCAGTCTCAAAAAGAAATAAATAAATAAAATAAAAATAAAATAGTAATTCTCAAATTTCAATATTTTTAAGTACTTGGAACACTTATTTAAAGTACACATTGAAAGTTTCTACCTTCAGAAATACTAAATCATTTAAAGTAGAGTCCAGGAATCTGCATTTTTTTAAAAAATTTTTTTGGTAGAGACAGTCTCATTTTATCACCCTCGGTAGAGTGCCAAGGCATCACACAGCTCACAGCAACCTCCAACTCCTGGACTTAGGCAAGAATGTGCATTTTTAACAAGCTTAGTATGTGACTCTGATGCAGGTGGTTTTGAAAAATGTTTTTTAGTGTTCAAAGGTAAAGAACAGGGAACTAATATTTATTGAGCTTACTTTGTATGCCAGGCATTTGCCTTTTTTATATCTTATCCCAAACATGGATAAACTTTAGTTTATTAGCTCTAGTTAGCAAAGTTTACTTTCTTTACAATTGAGGGATGGGCCATATTTGAGATTCAGGACTCTGGAAACATAGGACCTGAAAATTCAACCTAGAATGGCTTTATGAGCAGTCAGGCACAGAGTGCTGACGCCCAGCACTCTGGGAGGCTGAGGCAAGTGGATCACATGAGCTCATGAGTTCGAAACCAGCCTGAACTAAAGTGAGATCCCATTTCTAAAAATAGCTGGGAATCATGGCAGGCTCCTGTAATCCCAACTACTTGGGAGGCTGAAACAAGAGAATCACTTGAGGCCAAGAGTTTGAGGTTGCTGTGAGCTATGACGCCATGGCATTCTACTGAGTGTGACAAACTAAGACTCTGTCTCAAAAAAAAAAAAAAAAAGAAATAGTAGGTTGGACATGGTGGCTTACACCTGTAATCCTAGCAGTCTGGGACGCCGAGGCAGGTGTATTGCCTGAGCTCAAAAATTCAAGACCAGACTGAGCAAGAGCAAGACCCTACCTCTAAAAATAGCTGGGTATTGTAGCAGGCACTTATAGTCCCAGCTACTTGGGAGGATGAAGCAAGAGGATCACTTGAGCCCAAGAGTTTGAGGTTGCTGTGAGCTATGATACCATAGCACTCTACCAGGGGTGACAAAGTAAGACTCTGTCTCAAAAAAAGAAAAATTAAAAATAATAATAATAAAATGCCTTATGGCTGGGCATAGTGGCTCATGCCTATAATCTCAGCACTTTGGGAGGCCAATGCAGGAGAATTTTTTTTTTTTTGAGACGGAGTCTCACTATGTTACCCTCATAGCGTGCTGTGCTGTCATATCTCACAGCAACCTACAACTCTTAGGCTTAAGTGATTCTTTTGCCTCAGTCTCCCAAGTAGCTGAGACTATAGGTGCCCACCACAACACCTGGCTATTTTTTTTTTTTAGGTAGAGACAGAGTCTCACTTTATCACCCATGGTAGAGTACCATGGCATCACACAACTCACAGCAACCTCCAACTCATGTGATTAGGGGATTCTCTCTCCTCAGCCTCCTGAGTAGTTGGGACCACAGGTGCCTGCCACAACACCCAGCTATTCTTTTGTTGCAGTTTGGTTGGGGCCGGGTTTGAACCCATCACTTTCAGTATATGGGGCTAGCGCCCTACTCACAGAGCTGCAGGTGCCGTCCTCTGGCTATTTTTTATTTTGTTGCAGTTTTTAGCTGGCCCAGGCCAGGTTCGAACCCACCACCCTTGGTGTATGTGGCTGGCGCCCTACTCACTGAGCTATGGGTGCCACCCTACTTTTAAATTTTTATTTGCTGTGATGCCTGGGTTGGTCTCAAACTCCTGAGCTCAAGCAATTCTCCCCCTTAGCTTCCCACGTAGCTGGAATTACAGGCATGAGCCACTGTGCCCAGCAGTTCCCCCCAGTTCTGAGGAGTGGTGTCTAGTCTCCCAGTCTGGGGAATTCTCAGGGCTGAGGACATTGTAGCTGATGAGGCACTGATCTGGGGAGACCACTCTCCTCTTCACCTTCCTTCCTGAGAGCAGGCCCAGCAACCATTACGGGGTACTCTACAGTTTTAAAAAGCACTACTCGTGTGTTCTGCCACTGAATCTAAAGTACCACAAAGCAACCCCCAGATGCACCTCTCATCAGCCCCCAAAGTCAGGAGTGCCTTTGCTCACTCTTGCTTATAGAGCCCAGCCCCAAACAGTGAATGCAGCTGCGGTAAATGAATGAGACCTGACAGCCAGAAACCACTATTTACCCCCAAACTTCAGTTAATTTATGAAAGTCCCTGACAGCAGTGATAAAGTATCTGGAATAATATGCCAAATGCATACAATTTAGCATTACACAATATTCAGAAGGGACGGACACTCTACATAAATACTGGTCTAAAAGGAAAACATGTGCAGTGAACAGATTAGCTATTAAATCAGAGGGGCTGGTGCATATACCTCTCACGCAGGATTTATTGTTCCAAAGCTGGGTTAGTAACGGCATGCAGTTAGGGCAGGGGATGTTATAACAGTAATCGTTAAAACAAGCCTCCCCTGTATTACATAGTAAATCCAAATTTTCATTAAGGCCCCAACAATAGGGAACAGTTAAGTAAATTATGCCATGTTAACTAGATGGAATATTAAACAGCCATTAAAATGATAAATTTGAAGATTATGTAGCTACATGGAAACGTGTGCATGAAATTATGCAAAGCTAAAAAGTAAAATACAAGATTGTTTATTTCTTGAGGGCAAAACATATACTGCCAGCTTTCTAAACAAGTCTTGGGCAATGTGAACAAGGTCCCAAAGGGAATTCTGCTCCTTGCTTGGGAATTGCCAAATACCGGCACCGGGCCTTTTGTCTGGAATAGCTCCACTCTGATGACAGCACTGTTGTAAAGAACAGACACACAGGAATGGAGAGCGGAAAACCCAGCACAGGAAGGTAAACAGCTACTGTATAGAGAAGATTATTGCATAATTATTTTTGAAAGTTGGTTTAAATAATGAATGAAGACACTAGTAAAGAAAAAATGTAATTAAGACGAGGAAGACATGAAAGTAAATAAGATTCTAAGCAGGTTGGGCTCCGGGGAGCTGTGCATGTTTAGGAAGCAGCTGCCTTTACCTGAGAAAATGCCCCTTTAGGGAAAGCATCTTCTTCCCCAGAAGTTCACCCAGAGCCCCAGAAAGCTGAGGGACATTGTGCCAGGCAGTTTGCCAGGCATCACCATCTCCTACCTAAAGCCCAGGCCTGTCCTCCTTATTAGCCAGAGTAATCCATTATGGCTGAGACTGATCTAACAGGAAAGTCGGGACCATATGTTTTAAGTCACAAATTATCTGGACATCGCCATCTATACATTCATGGAAAATGGCCTTTAATATTAGGTGGCAGGCTGTAATTTCATGCCTCTTAGGCTGAGAGCAGAAACATTACATTAACAGGGTGGGGGTTTCTGCTGACCTCTGGAGTAGAAAGGCTTGCAAGTAGAAATACATATGAAAAAGAGAACTGAAAAATAAAGCAGTTTCTTTAAATCAGAAAGGAAAGGCTCTTAAGAGTCTGCCTGGGCACATTCAGCAGGAGGGCCAGACAGGATGGTGCTGCCCAGGGAATGTAGGCTGGGAAAGAGAGCAGGTGACAATCCTGAGTGCATCTGTCTGATGGGGGTTTAGAGATCTCCTAGTGCACAATGAGCTACACTTTGCTCCAGGAGTCACTCTGTGCCCCCTCCTTTAAAAAAGCAGGCTTTGTAGGGCGGCACCAGTGGCTCAAGAGAGTAGGGCGCTGGCCCCACATGCCTGAGGTGGCAGGTTCAAACCCAGCCCCGGTCAAAAACTGCAAAAAAGAAAAGCAGGCTTTGTATTTTAGAGCAATTTTAGACTCATAGCAAAATTAAGTGGAAGGTACAGAGAAATCTAATATATTCCCAGCCCCCCATGTGCACATCCTCCCCCCGTTACCCACATCCCATTAGAGAGGCATATTTGTTACGGTTGATGAGTATACACGACACATCATCACCCAAAGCCCCCCTTGATATTCGGGTTCGCTCTTGGCATGTACATTCTACAGGTTTGGACAAATGTGCTCATTCATCCCTCCTTCCCTCCAACCCCATAGTTTTGCCTTTTCCAGAATGTCACAGAGTTGGACTCACACAGTATGTGACCTTTCAGACTGGCTTCTCTTAGTAACATGAATTTCAGTCTCCTTCATATCTTTTCATGGCTTGACAGCGCATTTCTTTTTGGCACTCAATAACATTTCATCGTCTGGATGCATCAGGTTATCCATTCACCCACTGAAGGACATTATGGTCATTTCTAAGTATTACAAATTATGAATGAAGCCTCTATAGATAACTGTGTGCGGTATTTTGTGTGACGGTAAGTTTTCAACTTCTTTGAGTAAATATCAGGCAGAGATTGCTGGATCAGATTAAGAGAATGTTTAATTTCATAAGAAATTTCCAAACTGTTTTTCAAATGGGCTTGCACTCCCAACCAGCAGTGAAGGAGAGTTCCTATTGTGTACCTCCCTATTTTTGCTTTGGCTGCTAGGGAACTCAGTGTTTATTTTGATGCTTAACATTAAGAACTATCTTAACTTATATAATAGATAGATTCACTCACCCTTTCTTGTACAAAGATTTTGATTTTGGCCCTGGTGCAGTGGCTCTATGCCTATAATCCTAACACACCTGGGAGCCCAAGGCGGGTAGACTGCTTGAGCTCATGAGTTCGAGACCAGCCTGAGCAAAAGTAAGGACCCCCCATTTCTAAAAATAGAAAATCTGAGGCAAGAGGATCGCTTGAGCTCAAGAGTTGGAGGTTGCTGTGAGCTATTATGCCATGGCACTCTACCCAAGGTGACAGTTTGAGACTTGATCGATCTCAAAACAAAACAAAACAAACAAAAACCCAAAGATTCTGATTTCCATTTTAACAGCCTTGTTTACATATAGGCATACCTTGGAGATATTGTGGGTTCAGCTCCAGACCACTATAAGAAAGTGAATATTGCAGTAAAGTGAGTCACACAAATTTTTTGGTCTCCCAGTACAGATAAAGGTTATTTTCTATTATACTGTAATGTATTAAATGAGCAAAAGCATTGTCTTAAAAAACAATATATATGTCTTTACTGCTAAAAAATGCTAATGATCCCCTTTTTGCTGGTGGACAGTCTCACAAGATGTTGATGGCTGCTGACTGCTCAGGGTGGTGGCTGCTGCAGGTTGAGGTGGCTGTGGCAATTTCTTACAATAAGACAGCAATGAAGTTTGTGCATCATTCTCTGTAGCATGTGATGCTGTTTTGACAGCATTTTGTCCATAGAAGAACTTCTTACGAAATTGCAGTTAGTCCTCTCAAACTGCTGCTGTTTAACCAACCTTCTTCAACAGAGAAAGCTGTTTTTTCCACATTGAAAACTTGTTTGGTGTAGCTGCCTTCATTAATGCTCTTAGCTAGATCTTCAGCATAATTTGCTGCTTCACTTTGTACTTTTCTGTTACGGAGATGGCTTCTTTAACTCTTATGAACCAATCTCTGCTAGCTTCCAACTTTCTTCCTCCACTCCTTCCTCCACCCTGTTGCCATGGAGCTGGAGTTAGGGACTTGCTCTGGAGTAGGCTTTGGCTTAAGGCAGTGGTTCTCAACCTCTGGTCATGACCCCTTTGGGGGTTGAATGACCCTGTCACAGAGGTCGCCTAAATACATCCTACATGTCAGATATTTACGATTCCTAACAGTAGCAAAATTACAGTTATGAAGTAGCAACGAAAATAATTTTATGGTTGGGGGTCACCACAAGGGCAATAAAGTGAGACTCTGTTTCTACCAAAAAATAAATAAATAAATAAAAAGCAGCAGCAGAGGAAATGGGCACTGGATGGAGAAAGAACTGAGGAAGAGGCTCAAGGATTAAAAGGTCTAAGGCGTATGTGAGGCTGCTTGGGGGGCTGGCAGCCTTACAGGTGCCCAGTGGGAGATGAAGCTGCAAATGGGCGGAAGTGGTTTCTGGGTGGCATTAAATGCCACAGGACAGGTGCCTTGGAACCTCTAGGCAGGGTGGAGCTGGACGGAGAGAGGCTGGCACAGATGTGTAGGAGCTGTACTGGAAATGACAGACGCCAGCCTATACGCCCCTCACCTCCCATTTTCCCAGCTGGGCTTGCCTGGGACTTCACACCACTCCCAAATCATAGGGTGGCGGAACCCAGTAGGGATGTGTGGCCTTCTGTTCCCAGGCCCTGCCACCAGCGTCCCCAGCCATCTGACTTTGCAGCCACTGGGGATGCCTGGGTCATGGACAGATAAGACCCAGAGCCTGAGCTGGTATCAGGAAGGAACTGCATACTGGAACCAGGCACTTGTCACTGACTGGGCTGCCCCATACCAGCCACCTGGACTGGGGCAAAGCCCTGCATCCAGGTGAACTGACAGGTGTGTTGGACAGAAACACTGATCTCGCCAGATCGCCAGGCCTGAATCCTGGCTCCAGCAGGTGACTGGGGCAAGTTGCCTCAGTTTATTCACGTCGAGAAAGGGAACAACAGTACTCACCTCAGAGAGATGTCACAGGGGTTCAATGAACCTACATATGTCAACTATTCAGAATAGTGCCTGGGACACAGAAAGCATTCTGTGAGTGTTATTCCAATCACCATTACTGGGGCCTTCCTGTAAGCCCTACCCAAGACCCTTCCTCTTCTGAGATTGTCCTTTGCCCCCAGAGTCTCAGAAGTTCTGTTTATTAAAACCTTACGGGCCAACCCCCTACATTAGAAATGGGTTTCAGCATTAACCTCTGAGTCTATTTCCAATTCTGCGTCCACAACTTCTAATGTCAGCACTGCTTTGGTAATATAATGCCCCCCCTGCCCCCACCATGTGGGAGCCATGCTCTGGTTAGCTCTAGGGAAACATACAGGGGAGGGCTTGAGACTGTCTATTCATCCAGTTTCATAGATCAGAAAACTAAGGCCTAGGGAAGGGGAAAGAGTAGGACTAGGCCCCAGGACCCCTGACTCCAGGACCAGGGCTCCTCTTGCCTTGTCCAGTTTTCTGACATTTCTTTTATCAATCTGTCTTGTTTTTTATCTTCTGGAGGCAGGGCATCTATTTCAGTTTGGTCTCTGAGGTGTTAAAAGCACACCCAGCACCATAGTCTGAGTGATGAGCTCCACAGGAGTGGCAGGCTGGCTGTTTCTAATTAGACATGCAGTGAAAACCAGCCAAGTTTAAGGGTACCACATCAAAGGGAAGAGACAGGAGTTTCTCCCCATCTGAACTCTTCAAACATCTGTTGGAGAAGGACCCTCCTCCTAACTGGTGCTTCAAGGGCATCTGTGTTCAGGGGTCCTTTGGAGGCTGAAGGTGGGTGGCTCCGGATAGCAGGAGTCCTTTGGGGTGGACACTCAGGCCAGCAAGGCCACAGAGGGCAGGAATGGAGCCTGGAGACAACCCCAACATCACACAGGCAGGAAGCCCCACCTCCTCCTCCTCTATCTAGTCTAGTTTCCGGAGCTGTCTAGAAGCCAGTAGGCTGCCTAATTGGAGCTCTTCTGCCATCTCTTTCCCAGACATGCACAGAAACACCCAAGTGACAGAGGGGAGCTCTGTGGGAGCAGGGCTATGGGACAAGAACGTCATGTTGGAAGCAGAGCCAAGCCTGTCGCTGCCCAGAACCTTGCTGTTTGATCTTTTAGGCTCAGCCAAAGGATGAGATGAAGGCCCAGCCCTAGAGTCAGGAAGCCTGGGCTTGCTCCCTTCCTTGGTCATCTGTGCAATGACAGGGTCTCTTCTAGAGCATCTCTGGCCTGAAGTACCAGAGGGGAGACAGTCCACACACCTAGTGACAACAAATGTACTTTCATCATGATTTAAAGGCTACATAGGTCTTGCCACAGAGTGTGCGGATGCTCTTCCCAATTATCCCTAAGCCCTTCAGCCCTGCCCGTCACTCTGCATCTTCCAGTGACTGCCTTTGCGTGCAGAGGCCTCTGGGCCGCTGCTGGTCCGAGTTCTGGCGCCATCCCCTGTGGAGACTCACTGAGGCGAGCTTGCTGCTCTGGGGGCCAAGGCTGGGAGTGGTGAGCCTCCATTTAAAAGAACCACTCTCTTAGAAGACAGCTTTTTTCAAGACTCAATTTCACAGGCAAGGAGGGAGGCTGCCTGCCTTTCTTCTTCCAATACCCACTGTGCCCCTGCCAGGAGCCCTGCTGGACCCTGGGCCAGACACTGAGTGCCTCCATGGTGTTAGATGAGGCTCCTTCCTCTCAGAGAAGAGATGGCTTAGCGGGAGAATCAGGATGCCACTGTCCTATGATAATAAGAAGACATATGCTGGGCGGCGCCTGTGCCTCAGTGAGTAGGGCACCGGCCCCATATACTGAGGGTGGCTAGTTCAAACCTGGCCCCAGTCAGCTAAAACAGCAGGGGCAACTGTAACAAAAAATAGCTGGGTGCTGTGGCAGGCACCTGTAGTCCCAGCTACTTGGGAGGCTGAGGCAAAAAAATTGCTTAAGCCCAAGAGTTGGAGATTGCTACGAGCTGTGACGCCATGGCACTCTACCGAGGGCTACAAAGTAAGACTCTGTCTCAAAATAAATAAATAAATACAATAATAATAATAAGACACATACTGAGTGCCTACTTGTGCCAGGCACTGTCCTAGGCACTGGGAACAAATTATTCCTCATCTCCAAGATACACGGCAAGGCAGGAGTTACACTTACTGCATTGTACAATGCAGAAACAGAAGTTCAGATGGGTGCAGAGGCTAAGCTGGGACTCACCCAGTCCCAAATGGCCCCAGGTGCCTGAAAGAGGTATATACATCAGCTGCTCCATGGTGTCAGAAAGCAAATCAGTATCAGAAATGTAGTAAAACTTCAGGGAGGAGGTGACATTTCATAGGATCTCAAGTTCTTATGACAGGACAACCTCTGAGGGTCGGAAGCTGAAGAACCCACCTCATGTCACCAACAGCGAAGTGTGGGCCAGGAGTAGAATACATTCAAGGAAGAGGAGGTTAGGTCACAAAAAACGGCAGCGTGGGCAGGACAAGCATGAACAAGGTCTCGGGCACTCGGAGGTAAAATCAAATAGTTCCTGTTGCTATATGCCTGGTGCTCATGAAGTAGATGGAAATGGGAGAGGCCTCCCAAAGATAGCCAGGCCAGGCAGTGGAGGGCCTGGACACCAGGACAAAGGGGATAGGCTCCAAAGGGCAGGAAATTGGGAGAGATGGACCAGCAGCCTTAATCGGGTTTGTGCTTTCTACACTCAAAAATCCTGTTCAAAGTTGGCAGAAGTACTGGGTGCGGTCATCGGTTACTGATAATCTGAAGGTTGGGCCCTCTCTGCCCTTTCAAGAAGTGGACAGAGGATGCCCTGGGCCCCAGAAAGAAAAACAAACTACCTGTGAACAGCTGCCAAATGTGGAATGCAGGCATTTCCACCGGGGTGAGGGGTAGAGTTCAGGATAGCACAGGTGGCACCAGTACCCTCAGGCCAACCCTAAAGGGGCAGATGTCCCCAGACCCCCAGGCTATAGACAGAGGCCTGGACCAAATAGGGACATCCTGGGGTGTCAGCAAATAAGAGCCAAATGTGCAGTCTGCCTTGTGTCTTCTGAGGATTGAGGGACCATGCTTGTATGGGGACCAGCACCCCACTGACATGATCTTCCAGTCTGCTGGGCATGGTGGAGGTCTCAGCTTCCAAAGAAGCCTAGAGCCATACTCTAATGAGTCAAAGCTGCGGGGGACAGGCTTTCATGCCAGACCAGTCACAACTACAGCCCTTACTCCGTGGGGGCCTCACCACTTACCAAGCAGCTCCACCTGCCATTCTCACGGAACCTCCTGGAGTGAGCCTTGGAGGCGCTGTGACCACACCCAGCCAACGGAGATTTCCATGTTCACCACTGTGCAGCTGTGTACCCTGCCCTCCCAACCCAAGCCAGTGCTCCTTCTACTCCACCAGGCACAAAAGAACACAGACATAGGCCAGGAGGTGGGGGTCAGAGGGACTTGAGCCCCGAGGAGCCCACGCCTGGCTCCGGCTTAATCCTTGCCCTGCCAGGTTAAGAAGAAAGTCACTTCTTTCTTCTGTTGTCATCTGTTCATCAGTCAGGGCAACTGGGGCCTTCTCGGGGTTCCCTCCCAGCCCTGAAGTTTATCTGACCACATGCAGGTCCCTGTAGGATTCATTATGTCAGACAGTCTGGCAGGAGGGCAAAGATGTCATGAGGAAGAGGATTGCCCATCAAAGCAGTACTCTGCACATTTTAGTACGTAAAAGGAGCAGCCACCTCATACTGGTCCCCATCTGGCTGGCACTTCATGATTACAAACTGGCAGTGGTGCAGGATGCCAGCCTCCCAGGGCCCTTCTTCTGGGCATGACCCTTGCCTTTACCTCTATCTGATGGTCCTATACCTATACCGCAGCACCCCACACATGGACACCCAGCCAAGCTGGACAAACCCCACCTGCACACCTGGGACTAGTCATGGGGTTACTGCCTCAAGCTGAGGGTGATGCTGGTATTGGGCCCTGGGCCAGCACAGCTGCCCTGGCAGAAACTTGCTGAGATCTGGCAAGGGTTCTGCCCAGCCTTCCTGACTTTGGAACTTCTTCAAGACAGGAACTAATCCCCCCAGAGACATACAGACAACCTCTGCCTTCTGGATAGTGATGATGAAGCTGCTTTCTCAGGGCCAGCCTGCCTCTCTGCTCACCAGTTGTGTGACCCTGGCGGGGCACCTGCTCCATCAGGGCTAACATTCCTAGCAGGTGAGCTGAGAGAAGTTGAACCAGACAACCTCAGAGGCCTTTCTGACTCCAGAGCCCCCTCCTTCTGATTTTATTAAGGAGTGGATCTTCACACACGTCTGGTTCCAGCCCTGTAGCATGTGAAAGAGGAAAGGGACATGTACCAGAGCACCCATCCTACCAATGCCTGCGTTGAAAACCTCAGCATCCTAACCAGCAAATGCCTCCAAAATTCAACCACCATATATAAGAACCCAGTGAGAAGTCAGTCTACTCCAATACAAAGTTGTGCTATCCTGTCTGGGATAGTTCCCTTTATATGTCAACTTGGCTGGCCTATGGGATGCCCAGATATTTGGTCAGATGTTATTATGAGTGTTTCCATGTGAAGTCAATATTTAAATTGGTAGACTGGTAAAAAACAGATTGCAACCCCCCCACCACCACCACTGTAGGTGGGTCTCATCCTATTGGCTAAAGGCCTGCAAAGAACAATAAGGCAGACCCTCCTCTGAGTAAGAGAATTCTTTTCCCTAACTGCCTTTGAATTGAGACATTGGCCATTTCCTTCCTATCGAACTGAACCACACCATTGACTCTCCTGGTTCTCAGGCCTTCAGACTTGGACTAGTACCCACTGGTTCTCTTGGGTCTCCAATTTGCCAACTGGCAAATCTGGGGACTTGCCAGTTTCCATAATTATGTGATCTAATCTTTATAAAAAGTCTCTTTTCATACACCCCTATTGGTTCTGTTCCTCTGGAGAACCCTAACTAATGCATACATGCCTCCCTGAAGAGCCCTTCCCTGCTGCATGTCATTCTTGGGCTGGTAGTTTATTTCCTTCTCAACAAGCAGAGTTCCTGCAAAGCATGGATCAACTCAGAGTCAGACCTAGAAGAAAATCCTTTTATCACAGTGCAGGGAGGAGCTATCTGCCACCAAAGAACTAGGCATGCAGTCCAACGGTTCTCTAAGGAGTCCTGCAAGACTACCTTCAAGAGACCCAGCAGGAGCAAAACCATCATGGGCCCAAGGATCTCAGTTGGCATCCCTACCCGCCCAGGAGTGATCACCTGCCCAGGGCCAACCCAAACATAACCAAAAAAAGCTAAGAAGATTCCCTCCTTCACTTCACAGTCCACAAAACCTTTTGCATTATCAGGTTCTGATAACCAGCTCATTGCAGATGGAGCCAGCACCCCCATTTCAGATGGAAAATGGGAAAACTCAAACTCGGAGGGCCTTGTCAAAGTCAGAGTGAGAAATGAGCACAGTTCCTGAGCGAGGAAGTCCTTCAATTCCTACACTGCTGGCCTTCCCAACTTTACCACCGTCACATTTTGTATTTCTGAGTGTCATAGCACAGAATTGTTTTTGTTTTGTTTTGTTTAATGAAGAGGTATAAGGGGGAAAGCTTGTGGAGTGATATACACAGGAACCAGGAATCTGATAGCTGCCACCTTTCAAAATCACTCTCAAGTAGGTCTTTCCAATTGATAGCTATTAACACCATCCACACAACCATCCCAAGAATTATGTGGAAGGAAACATCTGGAAAAAGAATGTTTTTGTTCTAAGAACAAGAATTCCCCCTCCTCAGGGTCCTAACATGGTGTCCTGATGAGGCTCAGTACTGTGTGAAAGGTGTCATCAGCCTCTAGAAGGCAAGAGCAGGGGCACCTGGAGGCTCTCAGAACAAGTGGCTCTTCTCCACTGGTGGCCTCTTCCAACCAGCTCTGCTCCAGGCACACCAGGCTCACACACTGCTGTCCCCAAGCTTCATGTCCCAGCTTTTATCTAGTGTGGATGCCAGGAAGTGAACCTCCCAAGTTGCTGAAGGCAATACCAGGGCTCAAAGATGAATCTAACACCCTTGAGGGCATCTTTTCTCCAGCTTGGGGACCCTGAGGCTTTTGCCACTTTCTAGCCACCTGCCTGCTGTTCCCACCCCAAACCAACTTTTGAGGGTCAAGGTCAAGGCTAATCCACCTGGCTGCATCTCCCCTGCAATTCCTCCACCTGGCTCCCAAAAGATGCTCCCTAAATACCAGCAAAGGAAACAACACAAAAATACAGCCTTTTGCAAATTCAGAATTTAGCATAGAAAAAAATAGTTTGAAAAACATTTGTCTACTCTAAGTAGGGAACTGAACTCAGACCACTGAAGACAGTTTAAACTGAAAATAGCCTTTTCAGAGGTAAAATTGGTAGATGTAACAAAAATTAAATGCCTTATGGCCTAAAGTTTTACATCTAAAAATTTATCTTATGGAAATATCCAGACCCACATACAGAAATAAATGCACAGAAGTGTTTGCTATAGAATGAAAGAATGAAAAATAGAACAGCCTAAAAGCCTAGGAATAGGAGAATGACTAAGTACACTGTACTGCCGTTGCATCACAGGACCATTCAAAAGAACAAATGACCTCAGACAAGATCAGAGACAGGGAACAATGTTTTGTAGGACAGCAAATGTGTGTAGGAAAAAAATATGTCTGTGGATACATACAGATGTATGTTTTTGCAAGCAAATGGGAAGAGGTTTAAAAGGATAAACATATAATTAACGAGCCTTGTCTCGGAAGGAAGATTTTACTTCTTACTTCTTATGTGTCCGTATGCTGAATTTTCTTATGCAGAGCACATTTTTCAATGTGATAATTAGAAAATAATTATACATTTTTCAAAAGGCAGTTGCAAATGTGGCACATGAAGACTATCCTCTTGAGCATTATTTCTATTCTCAACACACTTGTTGAGCACCTATGCTGAACCGGGCACTGTGCCAGGAATCTTACACCAACCCCACAAGAGATGGGGAAACTGAGGCTGGGGCTAGACTAGCAGATATCTGTGCTGGAACAGCAGAGCTGGGATTCACCGTGTCTGCTTTCCTGATCCCAGCCTGTGTACTCTCATCACCACTCCAGGCTGCTTTCAGGCAGCAGGGTGCTGCAGAATTCCCTCACCTTAACATGTCAGTGGAAGGGGCTTCTGTTTTGTGACTCTTTCTAAGCTGTTTCCATTTCATGTGATGTGTTCATATTTGAAGTTTAAGAAATGAAGTTCAAAGCAAATCATGTTTTGGGGTTTTTTTTGTTTTTTTGTTTTTTTTTTTTGAGACGGAGCCTCAAGCTATCCCCCTGGGTAGAGTGCCATGGCATCATGCTCATAGCAACCTCCAACTCCTGGGCTCAAGCGAGTCTCCTGCCTCAGCCTCCCAAGTAGCTGGGACCA